>PVLA01010199.1:0-66023 GCA_004027455.1 Hydrochoerus hydrochaeris | reverse complement strand
GCCTGTCTTGGGTCAAGGACTCTTCATATGAACCCAACCAGGCCTTACCCATCATGGGCCTGCAGGACAGCAATAGGTCCTGTGCCTGTCTTAGGCGGCCGGTGGTGTAACATATGTGTCCTAGTTGCCCGTCTTTGGCTGCCTGTCCAGTGTCTCAGGGCAGTTGTCTCACAGGAACCCCGCAAATCCTCCTCCATGAGCTCTCCCACCCAAAGCTCCCACATAAACTCTCTCATACTACTCACAGAAGGCAAAACCCCACAACCAGTCCTCACAAAGGGGTTATCTAGAGGGCCTCCAGCAACCCCCCTGGAGTCTCCACCCTCGACTCCATATTGAGCATTACATAAAAACATACACATGTGAACTACACAAATTACAATTATCAGTACAAAACATTCCAAGATCCCTGCGCCCAATTCCCACATGCAGTGTCCTTTTCCTGGGGAAGCGATTGTCACAAGGCATGGATGGACTAGGACGTGGCATGGACAGAAAAGGGCGCCGCACATGACTCTCACAAAAGATTTAAAATCTGGCTTGCAAGCCAACCAGCGAGCCTTTCTGGTAAGCTATATAAACCATGCTGGCCCAGGAAGAGAAAAGTCAGATAGTGCTTCCTGTGAGCCTGTGGGCACGTGCGCTGAGACTCAAGGACCCCAACTCCCATAAGCAACTGGCTGGTTTAGAGGACAGGCTGAGTTGATAGCAACTTAGATACAAAAAGCACCCAAAAGCAATGTTTGTGTTTGATTGACTCTGCAATCCTGGGGCTGGCAGTCTGAGTATCTATTGGGAGGATGACAGGATGCAATATAGCAAATATGGTGGATTCCCTTCCCCTTGATTTTGAAAACAAATACTGTTCTCACTGTCTTGTTTTCTTTCCGATTGTTTTGCTTTATTCAGTGTCTTGCTTCGATTGGTTTTGTTTTGTTTTATTTTGGTTAGATTTTGCTATACCTGATGGAATGGACAATTACTGTGAACATAACAAGATGTACTGTGGTAGCCAGTGTTGTTTTCCTAGTATCCTGCTTCGAAGTTCCGTAACAATTTCACTATTTTGTTTTGATTGGATTTATTCTGTTTTGTTTTGTTGGGTTTTATTATCTTTAAAATAAAATAAATAAAATCTGATTTGCTTACAATGGTGCACTGGCTCTCCTGCTCCCAACATCACTTTTATCCCATTCTTACTCTGTTTGCGTTGTGCTCAGTAAGCGGCCCATCTCCTCGGTCTGGCGCCTTTTTCGGAAGACAGCTCCACAGCAGTATTTAGTCCAGGTACTGGAGGAGCACGCGGAGGGCTCAAAGTCGGTAGCTCCCTGTTGCGCAGCAGCCAGGGTCCCCTGCGTGTCCCGGCCCTGGAAGGTCTGCGCTTATCTGGCCTGCAATGCAGGTCATTTCCGATAGGTGGCAGCAACGTCCCACAGGGGTCAGAGCCAGACGGCTCCCGCGCACAGAACGGTTTGCTAACATGTTTATCTTAGATACAACCATGCTGTTTGAGTTTTTAGAAATTTCTTTTTTACTTTAGTTCTTCAGTCTCAGAATAAATGAATCAATGGTCATTGAGATCAATAGCCCGATTTCCCAAAGTGGGAATAGAAATTTGGTCCTCTTTCTAGGTACTTCTTGTATATATTTTAAAAGATCACTAAAACTTTTAAATGCGGCTTTATATTGTATTTATTAGGGCCATCTGGTAAAAGACTTTAGAGTATATCAGGCTGAAGTTTTTACCAGTTGTTAGTGGAAGAAGTACAAACTGAGATGACTTTTCAAATTCCAACTGAGATCAAGGTAATATTTTACTGCTAAGCACTTCTGGATTTTCTTCTGGGTTTTACTTCAAAAACAAATACACTCATTAAAATAGCTGTGCTCAAATGTTAAACGAATAAATAATGTTCACTTAAAAAAACAAACTATTTTAGAAGAATCTGTTAGAGAACACACTCTAAAGTGCACCAGATAAACTTTGAGTTCTGTGTCCAAATGTTGGCTTTATTTTTCAAATGAATTCTCCATGGAATTTAGTCACCATTAGTGCTATTTTCTTTGCTATTTTATAATGTGATAAAACCATATAACACTAAACTCACTACCTTTATTAATCACGATGCTCTAGAAAGTTAAAACCAGTAAGATGCGTGTGTTGATAGATAAGAGCATTGATTATGGGATTGGCTTGTGAGAGTGTGCTGGAAAATATTTTGCATTTTGGACTCTCCTCTTTCCTTTCTGATGCAGATATTACTAATTTATAGTTCATTGTTCACTCTTAAGATATCTCCACTAATAAAAATATACTTTAAAAGAGCTCATTATCATTATAGTCAAAGTTGGCATGACAGATGAGCTATTTGTAGCTCATAATTATGAATTAAATCTTATATTTCCCAGATATTAATTGAACCAAATATCAAAATTCTTTCATAGTTGGTTGGCTCGACTCTCTCAGCCCAGTGTCTCCTGGGCCACTTTATGTTTCTCTTGAATAAAAGACTTGCTACTGCTTTATGGTCACAGTTGATTCTGGGAGTCGCTGACCTCTTTTTCTCTCTTTGATCCCAGTTATTAAATTTCTTTCCCTAAATTAAGCATATTACCTTTTACAGCAAGGATTTCAGCAATTCTATTCATTCATACACAAGATATTGCTGTCATTTATTTCTTTTCAGACGAAGACTGCTAACTTTATTTTTTTCTTCTTTTTTTCCCTATTTCTTTTCATTTTCTCCTTGAAATAAAATGGATTGACTGCTAACTTTATTTACATGAAATAGGTTATCTCTCTCTCTCTCTCTCTCTCAACTTTATTTGTCAAGAAAACACTTCAAAAACCTGAAAATCTAAATATTAACATCTCAGACTTCAGGAGCACCAGGGACCCTTGGGAAGCAAGCCATCTGCCCAGGCCCACAGGTGTTAACTGTGTTGCTCACCATGACACTTCTAGGTGGTGACAGTGCTGTGAGTAGCAGCTAGACCTTAAAGGAAAAATGAATCATTTCTGCCACCATAAAGATGAGTCACAAGACGAGTCAGGAAAGGAAAGACACTTCGTGGTCCTGACCCAAGAGACAGAGTTAATATGCTATCAGTTTCCATTCACTGAAGGATTTCTCTTCATCAGGCACTGGGCAAAGGCTTTACTTTTCATCACTTATTTAATGATCCCAATCTTTTGAGATCCCCAAGGAGGAGACTGGAAAGGTGGCTCTGATGTTGGGCGGTTGGCCCCTTCCACTATTACTCCAGGGAATAAACAGTGCTCCAAATGTGTAGCTATGATGGTTGCTGGGCTCTTTACATTGAACCTGGAGAGAGAGACAGAGATGGGGAGATGAGAAAAGAGATGAGGGAGAGGAGAGGAGAGGAGAGGCGAGGCGAGAGGGGAGGGGATGGAAGGGAGGGGATGTGAGGAGAGGGGAGGAGAGGAAGGGAGAAGAAAAGAGAGGAGAGGAGACAAATCTTTACAAGGGAGAACATGGCAACCTCTGCCCCTTATCCTAATGAAGCCCTATAGATCGCTTGACAGACTTGGTGACAAAGGGGCATGGATTCCAGAGCCAGGGGTTACTATTTACCTGAGGCCAGTGTATAAAAAGTGATGGATGGAACCGGGAACCAGCCATAGAGCAGAAGAAAAGGCTGACAAACTGAAGTTTGCAAAAGATGTTACAGGCACAAAGCAGCCAATAGTTTTTCTTTTGTGGCAAAAGATCCCAGGACACTCCAGCCTAAAATAAGTAAGTCCAGCTCATTCCTCTGTCTCATTTATCCAGAAAAGGCCAACTGTAAAATTTCAACCAGTGTCAACTCTTATTTGTCTAGGATGAATCAATGTGTTTGTGTAAATGGTGTCCTTCAAACAGTGCCTGCTACATAGTAAATGCTAAATAACTATTTGTGATTATGTTATTAATATTATTAGGGATTGTACATTTTATTATTGTAATAATGAGCAAATACTGGAATATCTGCTAAGCCAAACATTATGCTAAACTCTGAGGATAAACATTCATTCAATCAGTATTTCTTGGATGTCCACATCTCTGGGACTACTGTATGTGATCAGATAGATCCATAAACAGAGCCCGCTTTCCACCTTGGCAAGGAGCACTCTCTGTCAGGAAGATTTCATTAAGAAATCTTAATAGGAAAGGAACACCAAATGTACCTTATTCCTTCCCTGATAGCAATACATTTATGTCAGTGAACAGCCTTGGCTCTTTGATATTTTTGATGCCCAATCAGAGACTTTGGGGAGATTTGAAATAGTCTAGCTTTTAATATGATGAGTGACCAGAAGACCACCTGGACAGTTACAATTGGTTACAAGCATACTTGGCCAATCAAATGCCACAGAAATGATAAGGTAGCCACATTTTAATCTCAGCAAGGAATCTTTCCTAGGCACTCCTGCCTGTTTACATCCATTTAGCTTTCTTCATCTCAATACTATTTTTGAGCCAGGTCTGTCTTTCTTAATTGCTAACTGTATATAGGCTTAACTACTGTTTTCAGAATAGTCTGATCTGGTCCAGTGACATCAAAGTTGTTGCTTGTGAATCATCAACTTTAGATATGCGACAGACCTTCTCTTCCCTGGCTTTTTTTTTTTTGTCTAGGGAATTTTAATTTCTACTAGCTCTTGATCATCACAGTTCAGCTAGTTTTGGTTCACTTTGAAATGCTTCTTCATAGCCCTTGTATTCCAAAATGGTATGGATTGGGTGAGGCCAAAATTTCACATTTCTGGGTGCCTTGCATAAAAAAATCTCAAATTTTTTCTAGTCTTAAGCATGTATATAAACATAAATACAATATGCACACTTTTTCTCAGTTTCACAGCTTAGCACAAAGCATTGGTAGGCTTTTTGGGTTTTTTCCCCCAAATTGAAATATATCAAAAATGATAGCCTATTACACTTCATTCCTTTACCTTAAGTCCTTACACTGAAGATTTATGAAGCATAACAATGACCAAGTTTTATTTTTATCTTACTATGACTTCAACTTTTTTTTCTTTTTTGGATACTCAGCATCAAACTCATGACCTCATGCTTGCCAGGCAACACTTATGCTGCTGAGCTATGACCCCAGCCCTTATGACTTCTATTTTTAATTCAGAAAATCTAAAAAATCCATAACAAATCTGATTTCAAGAGGACCTTATAACCAATCTGATTCAAGCCTCTTTCTTCCAATTTGAGAAGTGAGAAGTGGCTTCCAACATCGCTTCTCAAGGCAAATTGGAACTGTAGGTACCGTTTCCCAGTTCTCAGTCACTCCGGACACCATTAAAGATATCTCTCTCTCTCTCTCTCTTTCTCTCTCTCTCTCTCTCTCTCTCTCTCTCTTTCTCATTATCTCTATCTCTCTGAGTCAGGGTCTCGCTGTGTACCCCAGGTTGGCCTTGAACTCACTATGTAATCCAGGCTGGCCTTGAAGTCACAGAGATCCTCTTACCTCAGCCTCCCAAGTGCTGGAATCAAAGAGATTTCATTTAGTCAACAATGTATATAATGTAGATTTTAAAAGGTGCCAAGAGATCACTTTGGGGTGACTTTCTCAGAGATGCTTCCTAGAAAGTGGCTGGAATGGCAGATGGGTATTAACTGAACCTCCGGGAAGATTCTGTTCTTAGAATAACACATGCTATCTAATTGACCACAGTGCTTTTTTCTTCTAGGTAGGAAGCAAGCCCATGGCCATGGTGAGAAACTACACAGCAGTGACAAAATTTATCTTCCTGGGATTTTCAGATCATCCTCAGATGAAGATTTTCCTTTTCACATTATTTCTGGGAATCTACCTTCTGACCTTGCTCTGGAACCTGTGTCTCATCGTGCTTATCAGGATGGACACCCACCTCCACACACCCATGTACTTCTTCCTCAGTAACTTGTCCTTCCTGGACATCTGCTACACATCCTCAACAGCCCCCAGGATGCTCTATGACATCATTGCTGAGCAGAGGACCATTTCCTTCAATGGCTGCGCCATGCAATACTTCATCTTCTGTGGGCTGGGGCTGACTGAGTGCCTTCTCTTGGCAGCCATGGCCTATGACCGGTTTGCAGCCGTCTGCACCCCACTCTTTTACACAGCCCTCATGTCCCACACTCTTTGCTTAGAGATGGTGACTGGTGCTTATGTGGGTGGCTTTTTTAGTTCTGTGATTGAAACATACTCTGTCTACCACAACGATTTCTGTGGGCCCAATGTGATCAACCACTTTTTCTGTGACCTTCCTCCCATCCTGGCTCTGTCCTGCTCTGACACCTTCACCAGCCAGGTGGTGACCTTCGTTGTGGGGGTTGTTGTTGGTGTGGTCTCTGTCCTCGTGGTCCTCATCTCTTACGGTTTCATTGTCACTGCCATCCTGAGGATCAGCTCGGCTAAAGGCAGGACCAAGGCCTTTGGCACCTGTGCCTCTCACCTGACTGCTGTGACCCTGTTCTATGGTTCGGGTCTCTTCATGTACATGCGACCCAGCTCCAGCTACTCCCTCAGCCGGGACAAGGTGGTGTCCGTGTTCTATACTGTGGTGATCCCCATGGCAAATCCCATCATCTACAGCCTCAGGAATAAGGAGATTAAAAATGCTTTGAGGAAAGCTGTGGAAAGGGACCATGTGCTTTGTCATGGGCACTCATTTTTCTGACCCTGGGCTCATGTTTCTGTGAGCTCATGGAGTGGGTCAATCCTACTGGTATATATGCAGTCTTGGACCAGCTGACCCACATGGTGACTTGTGTGTCTCTTCTTTTCGACTCTGCTATCCAGTTTACCTCTTGACTATCTGAAAAAATTTGGCCATTATCAATTTCTAGACTAAATAATATTATATAAATTCTGATTTCAAAAGTACCATTTACCAGAAACCTTCTCCATGACAAAAAAGGTCCTAGAACATCAAAAGAGAGTTTGTGTCTACAGTGGGAAGTCACTGAAACTATGCTAGCCCAGGATTAGTGGTGGGGAATTGTGGTGCTTTGGAGGATAGTAACTTTAACCTTTTCCTCTGAGAATCTCAGATGCTTTCTTTGGATTATGTGAAGACCAGAGAGAAGACACCCACTGGTGTTTGAGAATCATGGCTAGGCAAATCACTATGACTGATGGGAGTATATTAATGCTCTTTAGATGATCAAGAAAGTGTACTGATTTGAGCCCTGTTGAACAAATGGGACCACCTCTTGGTCAAGTACGCAGAAAGTGATCGCTATCATTTGTTTGAGTAAACCAAGAAATTTCTTGGTTAAGCCCAAAGTACCAGTTTTCAAATTGAATTCCAAGTTTCTTAAGAGTCTAAGGAGGATTACACATTCATTTAGGATGAAAGGGTCTGTTTTTATCAAGTTTCTGATAAGTTCTAGGGGGAGGAATCAAAGAGAATGGTTTTTCTCTCAGATTTAATAAAACCATGTTATGTGTCCTCGAGTTGACCATAGAGAACCAGAACAAAGCTTTGACCTCCGTTGGTATAAGTGAATAAATAACATATGCCCATGTGTCCTTAGACAAGTTATCATACCCTGTGTACATTATTTCTCTTATCTTAATATGACAAATTAAATGGTTCAGTACACAGAATGACTTAGAACATGCTTTCTGTAAGGTTGAACAAGTGCTTTTATTACTGCATAATAATTTACCACTATCCAAGGTGAAGAAATAGAAAACATTTTCTTAGTTTGGTAGAAAATGTAACCTTTGTAGCAGATTTTTTGGTGCACTGGAAAGAGGGTTAAGGGAGAGAGCAGTGGAGTGGTTAGGAGTATTGATTCTTAAGACATCTGAATTGGAATTATTAATCTGACTTCTGCAGTCTTTAAGTTATGGGGCCTTATGCAAGTTTCTTGAAGGTTCTAGACTCTTCACCTGTAAAATGAAAGTAATAATTATTTCTACTTCATGGAGCCAATAAAATAATTAAGAGAGAAAAAGCATGAAAAGTGCTTACTTAGCCCAATGCCTGGAATATGGTAAAACTTAAGAAATATCAGCATATATTACTGGTCAATTAGTCAGTATTATTAGTCAATTATGTATAAATCAAGAATAATCCAATGTAATGTGGTAAGAAGAAGCAGTAACCTTAGAATGTCCTCTCCAACTGGGCCATATCAATTTAGTGTCAATCTAGTGGAAGTGCACACCCATAGCTCATCTTTGCAATGGCTCTAGTACCTCACAAACAGTTCTTGGAGAACTAGACAGATCTCAGGCTCATAGAGGTGGCTCCATAGGGAAATGTTGGCATTGCACAAGCCATATCAGCTACCTGGACACCTACTTCTTTTCCCTGTATCCATTCCCTTACATTTTTCTTTGTCTCACTCCAGTTCACGGAGTTCCTATCCTTCAATTTACCATTTTTTAAAATGGTACCTTGTCTTAAATTCTCCTAATGCCAAAAGTCATTGAAATAATACAGCAATGATATAATCAATCCATCAGTTTAAAAATGCCTCATGCTTTGGATTTACATGGAGTTGTCACCAATTACTTATTATCTCTAAAATTTTTTTGATGAACAAAGATTCTGCATTCAAAATCTTTATGAAAATAATCTCTTTGATCCCATACATATTTATCAGTAATGGTAACTTTCTCTTTAAAGTGAGAATATTTTTGTAGTTAGCCCAACTAGAAAGGATAAAGTGAGGCTTAATGGTACTTATTAATTATGCATAAACTTTAGATTGATTGCAAAAATGAAACAAGGCAAAAATAAAAGGTTTGTAGTAAGCCATATGTTAAATAAGACTTCCCAAACAAGTATATTTATTATGAGGCATATAAATGGATACACACTGAACAGTGTATTTTGGGCACTGAAGGAATCTGACATTTTATAGCTATTTAAAGTAGGGGACAAGGCACAACTGTCTCCAGGGAGGACAATTTAGTAAATGGCAACAATCCAGGGTGTGACATTCATTTTTGAAACCTTCACAAATCTCCAGATGGATGGGAGTTATCCAAGTTCAGAATAGCTTGCTGCATAAGCCAGATGCCATTTTCAGCTTCCAGTGAAGAACAAAGCTGCCAAGATTGTACTTGTGCCAGGGACACAATTCCCCATCTGTTGAGGAAACCACACAGAAAGACAAATAGCAATGCAAAGTCTATTTGTGGAGACAGGAATCGAAGTGGAGTGGGAGATGTGTATCAGCTCCAGCGTGTCCTCCTCAGGGTCAGGGCAGCCTGAAGCTCTGGGCCCCAGCACTACTAATTTTCCACTCCAAGTTTTCCTTTCAATGTCTTCCAAGTTGACCTTCCTCCCTTCTAATAAATATTCTATTATAAATCAGTGAGTTGACACTGTTCCCTTCTTTTGGTCAAACAATGTTCTTCTCCTAAATTGCCTTCCTCATACATTTTATTTAGAATTATAGGCTGACTTCATGGTTTGACCTTAGTCTTTCATATTCCTGATTTTGGTCCCTATGTATGAGCAACATTTTTCCATTTTGTGTATGATTAGAGACACTCCTGAAAAAAAAGTAGCACTCATGAAGTAGTTTCTGATGCATTAAACAGGCTCTGATGAGATTTTCAACTGTTTTCTAAAGTCTAATAGTCTTACCTTTCCAATCTGCTTGGGTTATACTGGGGATTGAGCCTACTCCTCAAGTGTGCTAAGCAGCTGCTCTACTACCGAACTCCACCCTCAGCCCCCTTTTATTTTGAGACCTTTATTCTCCTCACTTTTAAAACTGGACAAAATCAGAGTGTACTTATTCTCTGATCATCCATACAGATAAAAAATCATTTGTATTTCACTTACCTGTGTTCAGATAATTGATCAGATCACCCTGCGCTGAAACTGAGTGTGGAAGGCATGAGTGTCTTGCACAAAAGGAGACATGCTGAGTGCTGTAGCATTTCCCCATCAGATAGACTGACCATTTTCCTGAATCTTAGTGTCTACTTTCTCTGTGATAAACCAACTGTATATGTGAACTTTGCTGCATTTATCTCACTTTTTCTCATGCTGCTCATTCCCTTCTAATGTAGGCCAAACCCACTGGGTGCAATATTGCATATGAACCACTCTTTAATACAAACAAAGAGAGCCAAAGTGTGCCCTTGCAACTGTGGCTTGGAACTTTTACAAACTGAATGTGGCAGCATCTCCCATCAGAGTTGCCAGACCAAATGGTTGGTGCTGCGGAGTTAAAAGAGAGACAGATAAGAGACTTTGGTGAGATCACATTCTAGAAATAAGTGGGTGGCCAGGTTTTGAAATAGAATTCTGATGTCAGACAGGACTTCATTATCAGCATACATAGAATATTTGGCATGCATAGAATATCATTTTGATTTCATGTGACCTGTTTTTGTTGTTCTAATAAAACTTCTTTTTTTATGAAAAAGGAGGCTGTGTTGTTTTCATCCTCAGGAAGTAAACATGATATACATTTAAAAAGACATCCATGAAGCAGACATATATTGAATCCTAATTTATTTTCTAGCAACTGTGAGCCAAAGAAGTAGTTTGGCAGAAATTCTGCAGCTCTCACCTTGACTTCAACACACAGTGTGATTGGTAACAAGAGCCAATCTGGGCTGAGTTTCCACTGAGCAGCATGCTGTGGGCCTAGTCAAGAAGAGGTAGGTTCACAGAACTCCTGCACCAGCCTCATCTCTCCTTATTTCTTGTGTCCTGTGACAGATACTATTGATAATTGGCTGTGTGGTCTGTGTTACCTACATAAATGCCACTTTTTTAAGTATATGTTTTTACCAAAAGGCAAAGCAGGTATTCATTTCTTGTCCATATAAAACTTCTGGTGTTGCTAGCTTTCAGTTCTTGGTAGGTTTTCAAATCATTTTTCATCACACTTACTATTCTTGGTACTTTTCAAATAGAAAATCAGGCATGTAATTTTCCTGTTCAGCCAGCTAACCACCTTTATAAAGAGTTCAGTTTTGTAATTATAATTTGCTATAGCTTACCATTGTTATAATTGATTTTATAATGAATAGATAATAATTATACATACATGTATAAACTCAAATGTGTCAAGCTTGATTGTCAATTTGCTTGGTGTGAGTGATACACAGACCAGCAAAACACACTTCCAGGTGTGTCTGGATAGGTCATGGGGAGAGATTTTAGGGACTCTGTCTGGTCACTGGTCCCTTCCTCTCTGGAGCCCTTCTCCTCTGCTGTGCTTCCTGGTCACCATAACATGAGCAGCTTTGCTGCATCATGCCCTTCTGCCATGATGTTTCTGGCTTACACTCAGTTGACCATGGACTGACCCCTCTGAAATTGTGAGACAAAATAAACTTCTCCCTTATAAGAGGGATATAAAGTATTTTCCCCTAGAAACCAGAAAAACTGGCTAATACAATATGTATGGGTTACAGTGTGATATTTGATATATGCATATAAAGTGGAATGATGAATCCAATGGATCAACATGTCCTTCTATAACCATCTTTCTTTTTTTTAGGACTTGGTATATTCTATGCTTTGAATGAGTATACCTGAATGTTTATGTATAATATTCAGAGGGCATGATAATACTGGTAGGTAGTGGAATTTTTGAGAGAATGAGCCAACCTGAAAGTCCTGAGGTCACTGATGATATGCCTTGGAAGGGAACTGTGGAATTCCCATCTCCCAGTCCTCTACTTCTTGGCTCATTGATGCTAATTTGCTCCACTACACACTCCAGACACTGCCATCTGTGCTCCCAATAGATGCCCAAACTTAGGGGCTGCCCAAGCTTGGAATAGAGTTCCCAGGACTGTGAGCCAAACAGTAGCCTGCTCTTTTGAATGTAAACACTTTAGGCATTTCAGTGTAGCAACCAAATGCAGACTGATACAGCATGTGCCCTTAAAGCTGAGTTTGATAAGATCTTTCCTCTACTCTTTGAAGGTAACTTTTCTCTTGTAGGAATTCTTAGTGGATTTTGGAGTAGGATGGCAAGGAGATTTGCTTTCATTAAAGTCATTTTCACGATGTTATCTACTTGTCCATTGTGTTTCCAAAGAGGGAAGGGAAGATGGTTTCAAAGCTCTCTCCATCAACCTGGCTCCTACCACAGGCAACTGGGTACTCAGTGCCCTGGCACTACTTGTGCTAGGCACATCCTAGGCATTTAACCAGTGTTCATTGAGTGAATGGATTGACCTTAGTATTTTAATACAAATATTAATATTTTGGTTTATACCAAATCCAAATTATCATGCTGCTTATTCTCAGTGAACTTGCTTGGCATGTTTATCAAAGATAAAATGAATAATTCATGTAGAATTTAAATTTTCAGTAGAGTTGTGAGAGAAATATGGTTATCATGACAAATTTTTAAGTCATGATAAATTGCAATGTATAGCCTTTCTTATTTTAAACAAAATTTAACGGAGAAATTGATTAAATTGTGTATCTGTTGGCTTTTTTCAAATCAATTAAAGTATGCAAATAAAGGTTTTTTTTGTGATGCTAGGGATTGAACCCAGGGTTTTGTGCAGCAGGGCAGTAGCGCTCCCACTGAGCCACATCGCCAGCTCCTGCTTGTGTGTTTAGGGTCAGAATTTCTCAGTTTTTGAGTCGACTCTGACAGATTGCAATTTGATTTTTTAACTTTCATTATAATTTTAGAATGAAAGTAAAATGTGATTTTAAATATTCATGCAAGTCTGTATATATTTAGTATTTAGGAATAAGGCCTGAAGAGCATTAAAATGTGTTCATAAGTAAACGGTAGTCTACAAAAATTAATAAGATAGAAAGTGCAACCTAATTTTTATGAAGTAAGGTAATAAATGGAAAACCAGGATGAAGTGAATGTCATGTATATAAACGCAGAAAAAGGTCCATTTTAAGCATAAAAAAAGAGAAATCCAAAGAATTTTTCAAGGGAACACAATATTAGTGAAAACAGTTGTCAAAATAATTAAAAAATTACCTGATCTGAGTTTTGGGGCCTATAAAATGAACAATAATACATAGTCACTTATTTCTAGCAAACACGAAATGGCTTAAAACTTTCAAAATATTGTTGTACCATTTAGGTAGTCTATGTATGAGCCGAAGCCACATAGTTGTCATGACTTCTGAAACCCACTTAAAATGACAATAAAAGTTTAAAAATAATATGGGGGATCCTTGTCTGTCTTGTTCTGGCTAAGTGATGATCTCCAGTTCCATTCAATTGTGGCTGAATAATGAATATGATGGGAAAGGAGAAAAACTCCAAAGGACACTGGTGGAAGGGAAGGTGGGGGAGGGCAGTGGGAGTAGACATGATTCATGTGTGTGACACATGTATAAAAATGTCACGGTGAAAATCATCATTCTGTATATCTAATATGCACTGAAAAAGGAAGCCATCAAACTTTGAGGAACAGGAAAAATGACAGCCAAAGCTGGAATCTGGAAATCAAATGCCATGAAGTCACCAGGTCAGAGCCTGGAAAGCTACTCTGGAGAGGGCGCAAAGAGGAAAAGCCAGGAAGGAGCAAGGGGGTCTTGATCACAGCACCTGGGGAGGATCAGAAATGAAGAGCTGGTGGCTTAGTTAAAGCTATGGTATATTAATACTCTAAATTCCTACCAGCCCGTTCCCCTTCTTGCATCCCAGTGGAGTTCAGAGAAGGACAGGGGGATCTCTGCTGTCATCCTTCCCCCATTCAGGAGATTCATTCTCTAGGAATGAGGACCAGGGATACTGTGCTGGAGGCCATCAGATACCTCTAAGAGAGAGAGAGAGAGAGAGAGAGAGAGAGAGAGAGAGAGAGCTGAAAATAGAGGGATGAAATCAAGCCACACAGCAAAGTGCTTGAGCTTCTCCCATCTCCACACAACCTCTTCACTCATTGTTGTAGTCAGGGGTTTGTGCAAAGAACAATTTGAATCAGGACATGGAGTTTATAATATTTTTATGATGGTCACCCAAGAAAATGCAGGAAATCTATCCAAAACACTAAAAACAGAACATTTAGCCAAGAGCCTAAATCCCACAGCAATATCCCACATGAGTCCAGATAAAGACCCAGAGCTCATGACAGTGCCTCCCATGAGCCCAATTGGAGGTCTAGAGCCCACAGGAAGGACTCACGCTGGTTTCTTTTACAGATCCGTGCTGGGAAGGCCCAAAGGTCAGCAGTGGAAACCAGAAAGTCTATGCCAGTGGGGTGAAGGAGCTGTGTTGGTGGGTTGAGGGTACTACACTGGAGCCAAGAAGTCAAACTCACAACAAAGACCAGGGCTGTACTAGAAAGCACCACAGCCATCCTGAGTGACACGGAGGTCCCGAGCTCCTCTACTAACAAGCACAGTCGAGTACATGCCCGAAAGCCAGCGTGACAAGTTCATCCTGAAGACCAAGCAGCACACGACTTCCTCTCCGGAGCCAGGAAACAATGCTCGATGCAAGGACCAGAGCTCCTCCAGGAGAACCAACAGCTCAAACAGCAACTCGTAGGAGAACCCACAATGCCTCAACACACTAAGGTGAATAACTTCTCCTTCTCCATGTCTCCATTTATGCTGGCAACGTTCCTTAGGTGAAACATCTATGCTCAGCACCATGCTGATATAATCCAGCTAGTGTTAAGTTGAGCACCAATTTTCAATCCATAACACTCATTCTTAGAACACTCCTCACTGGCTTGGTATATCCTCACTGGGAGACTGGATGGTTCATTCCTATGTAGAGAAAACCCTTCCTTAGAGTAGTAGTAGTCACGCTCACAGCAGAGGTCAGTCAGAGCCACAGTGACGTTCTGCCCAGACTATCTAGTGGAAGCCCATCAGAGGACAGCTCCAGACCAAGCTTCAGAGTTTTTAAAAAAATAGACATTATTTTTTGAAGCAGGTATAAGCCTCAGAAAATCAAGTGGAAGGTAGAGAGATTTTTCCAGTCACTCCCACCCTCCACATGCAGAGATCTCCCCATTATCAGTCTCCCCTGCACTGTTTTTTTTTTATTACAGGTGATATATCTGTATCAGAACATGATTATCACCCAAAGTTCATAGTTCACATAAGGGTACACTGGTGATGTTCATTTTGCTGATTTTGACAAATCTAGGACAAGCATCCAGCATCATAGTATCATACCAAATAGCCTCACGATCCTGACAATCCTCCATGCCGTATTTGTCCCTCTTCCTTTAATTCATGGAAGCCAGTGGTCTTTCTAATGCCTCCGTAGTTCTGCCTTATTCAGAATGTAACGTAGTTGGAATCATATAGTACATAACCTTTTTAGCTTCAATTTTTCACTTAGCCTATGTGATTTATTCTGAAGTAATTCTGCCTAACAGTTTTATAAAATGTTAGGTTTCAGTGTGATATTTTCATACATGCATATATTTTGATTATAACTCTCACATTCATTTTCTCCCCCAGATCCCCTTTCTCTTTTCTATTAATTGTCTCCTTTCTACTTTCACATCATCTTCTTAAGATTCCATATCTTAAGAAGAAAATGTGTGGCTTCCTTTGTTTAGCATAATGACCTCCAGTTCCATCTACTTGTCTGCAAATAACCCATTTTTTCTTCTTTACGGCTGAATAATGCTCATTGTGTATATGTCTCATATTTTCTTTATCTGTTTCTCTATTTCTGGGCACCTATGCTGGTTCCATATCTTGGCTATTGCAAATTGTGCCACAGTAAACATGGGTGTGCAGGTATTCCAATTATATGCTGACTTTAATTCCCTTGGGTATATTCCTAGGAGTGGTGCAGCTAAATTGTATGATAACTCTGGTTTCAATTTCTTTTTAAGAAATTTCATACTGATTTCCATAGTGCAGTACTAATTCACATTCCTTGCAGGGTGTGGTGGCACATATATATAATGCTAGCACTTAGAGAGGCTGAGACAGGAGGATTGCCCCAAGATCAAGATTAGTCCAGGCTACATAGTAAGTATGTAACTGGCCTGAACTATATAGCAAGAACCTGCCTCAAAACAGAAAAACAAAACCAAATACATACATTCCTAGCAGCAGCATCCCAGCCAGCATTTATTTTTTTATTTTTGTTCTTGGTGATGACCACTTGCTGGAATAAGGTAGAATGTGAATGTGTTTTTGATCTGTACTTTTCAAATGGCTGAAGATGTTGAACATTTTTTTCATGTACTTATTGGCCATTGGTACTTCTCTGGAAAAGTATCTATATGTTCAATTCATTTGCTTTTTTTTTTTTTGGTCTTTTTGGGATAGGGTCCCACTGTGTAGTTCAGGCTGGCCTTGAGCTCACTTTGTAGCTCAGGCTGGCCCTGAACTCGCAGTAATCCTCCCCAAGTGCTGGAATTACCAGTGTGTACTACCACATCTAGCCATTTATTGATTGGGCCCTTTGAATTTTTGTTGTTAAGTCAACAGGTTTATTGAGGTGAGGATGTGGGAAGGAGCACATAACCCATCACAGCTGGGCCATGTCCTTCGACTGGAATATGGAAGGTATGGGACATACATAACCTTTGATCAGGGAGGTTGCTTAGGGTGGGCATTGATCATGTGCGAGGAGCTGATTGGAATTTTCTTCATGCACAAACAGGAAGGGGAGTTGTAATTAAGGCTGAGAAAAAGCAGGAAGAAGTAAGCATACCCACTTTGGGCTTCCACCACATTAGACCACTGCCATAACTGTATAGTAATTTATTCTAGGGCAAAACTCTTTCAGCTATGACTTTTAGTATAACTTGAAATTAGATATTGTGATGCCTCTAGCTCTGTTCTTTTAGCCTAAAATTGCTTTGTCTATTCTGGATATTTTCTATTTCTGAATAAATTTTAGGATTTAATTTTGATACTTCTGAAGAATGCCACTGAAATTCTGATGGGGATTACACTGAATATATAGACTGCTTTCAGTAATATGACCACTTAAACAATACTAATTCTGCTGATACATGAAGATCTATCTTGTAATGTCTTCTTCAATTTTTAAAAAATTTTCTTTAATTTTCATTGTAGAGATATTTTACTTCCCTGGTTGATCTCTGCATATTTTATTGTTTTTATGAAGTTATTGTGAATAGAATTGTTTTCTTGATTTCTTTCTCAGTTCATTATTGGCTATAGAAAAACTATCTTAAAATATTCATTTTGTATCCTGCATATCTACTTTACTTAAAAATTTTAAATATTATATTTATTATCCTTTGCTTATTAAAGCTTTTTTTATTTAAAGAGAAACAAAAGCATGTAAAGGGTAGAGATGATACAGAATTTCAAAAAAAAGATAGTAAGAAATCACTGGTTGATAAATTACATATTGTCCTCTTAGAAATAGTTGATCAAGTTACAAAATTAAAGCATACAAAGTAGATATTCAAACAGTGAGAATGTAAACAGCTATGCATGCATGCATGAGTCTCTACATGTATTTCTATCCTTTCTGTATTAGAGGGAAAAACAAAACAGAGCAAGACAAAACAAAACAAATTCCTATAAAAACATGAAACCAAAAAGTCATATAAACCCAAAGTACAAGGTGATCTACAATGATTACTATGTTATTTCTTATTATCTTCAATAGAATTGTCTATATCATCAAGCATAATTGAATATAGCAATATAATTGAATATAGCAGTACATAAAAATATTAGTAAAAATAAAACATTGTTGACAGTATAAAACTTCTAAGGCAGGTAATAATCAAACCATAGTGGATATTCTAGTGAATCTTGTCATATTAAGTGCAGTTGCCTATACTCTCAGACTTGATACTATCAATCATAACATCTTTGAATAAAATCTATCAATACAAAACAGTGATATAACAAACCAGATTTGATTACTATCAGTTATGGTAAAAAAGTGTAGGTTTTACAGAGCCGTAGATTAAGTTAATAGGAAATTAAGGATGATTACCATACTATATCCTGTTATTTTCGTGATAACTGTCTGTGCCCTCAAATCTAGTACAGGTAGAATGACTGGAACAGAATAGAATACATCTAAGCAGAATAGTGTGAGTAATGTGTGTTTTCAATTCTGGTGCACTATTAACAATATAGTGTATCAAGGCCATCTATGTCAGAGATTCTAGCCATCCTTCTCTGCCTCATTTCTGCTATGCTATTTTTCTGCCTGTTTATCTACTTTTCTCCTTCATTCTACTGCCTGCCCCACTGACTGAGGCCTTTCTGCCACTGTTCCTAAAATCCTGGTAATTTTTTTCTCTCTCTCTCTAGAATGTCCTTTAGTATTCTCTGTAGGGTTGGATTGGTGGTCACAAACTCCCCCAGTTCCTCTTTGTCATGGAAGCATCTTGTTTCTCTATTAATTTCTAGTGACAGTTTTGCAAGGTACAATCAATTTTATTTTCTTTCAGGGCTTGGAATACTTTGCTCCAAGTTCTTCTTGATCTGATGGTCTGTGTCAAGAAGTCAGCCATGATCCTGATGGGCTTACCTTTATAGGTAATCTGTTTCTTTTCTCTGATGGCTTTTAATATTCTGTCTTTATATTGAATTTCTGGTATATTGATTATTATATGTCTGGGTGTAGCTCTGTTTTGGTTGTAGGTGGCTGGAGTTCTGTATGCCTCACATAACCAAATGTCATTTTCTTTCCCCATGCTTGGGAAGTTTTCCTTAATTATTTCCATTAATAGCCTTTGTAATTTGCCTGATTGCATTCCTGCTTCTTTGTTCACATTTCTTATTCTTAAATTGTAGATTCTCTTGTCATCTTCTAGCCTTTGTATTGTTACTGCCTATTTCCTTCTTATTTTAAAGAGATCTTTCCTTTCATGATCACACATTGCAAACTTGTCTTCAAGTTTGATAGTCTATCCTTAGTTTTTTTTAAAGAGTTTTGGTGACTTTCAGTGGAGTTTTTAATTTCCTGGTAATCTCTTTGAATGTGCTTCATGTATTCTGTATTTTCTTTATATTCTTTATCAAATGTTTCTCTCCTTTTTTTGTGTTCCTCCCTTCTTTCATCTGTATCTTCCTGAGAGACGCTTCCTGAGAGCATTTCTTTTATTACTCTACTCATATCTTGCTTTACCTGGTTTAATATTTCAGTTTTGAGCTCATCTACAAGGTCCCGAATATATCTCTTAATGTCCATTGAAGCCATGTCTGATGTTGCATGTTTGCCACCCTCAGTCTCCCTTGTTTTTCCCTCTCCTGGATCAGTGCTCTCAGGGTTCTGGGCTGGGGGCCTCCTCTTGCCTCTTTCTCCTGTCATGGTCCCAGCTTCCCCCACACAAGTGTATATTACAGGTCCCAGCCCCCTTCCCTGTTGGCCATGGTTCCTCTGAAGCACACTGGTGGGGGAAGTCCACCCTCTCCTGCCTGACCTCCCCACTGGGCCAAGGTCTCTCCAGGATGTTTTATTCTGGCATATGAGTTGTTTCTACCAGGCGGCTTTGTATTTTGTTTCTCACTGATCGGCCATCTCAACTTCTTTCATTAAAGCTTTTTGATGAATATGCAAGATCAGCAACTTCTGCCTATTTATGTGATGTGGTCTATCATCACTATAATTTATAAAATGATTTCATTTAGTTGTATTTTGTAGGATAGTTTTAGGAACAGAATATGTTACATCCTGCTATTCCATTGTGCTTTGTTATAATGGGATGCCAGTAGGATTATGTGATCAAGTCCCCAGTCTCAGATTCTTTTAATACTTCATTTTGCAGTGTAAAATCACAAGGAAGGATCATCAGGGAGAGGTCCTAAAAAATACAGGAAAATAAGAGGACCTCAGGAGACAAAAAGCCAATGATGGGAGCATAAGAATATGCAAAAAAAAAATCCAAAAGTAATATAACTTTAAATTAAGGACTTTAAACTGAAGATAATAAAACAAATGCTATGTAAGGAGAATATGGGTATAGTGCTAGAATTTTTTGTTATAAACATTAAATGACTCAATTTTTAATGTTACATGTAATTGATATTTATCACATTGATATTAAAAATTAATAGCTCACACATTTATTTTTTGTTGTTGTTGCTGAGTACCCATAATCATTTTCTCTCTGAAGAGTATACTAAATGTTTTTCCAGGGCAGAGCAGAGGAGAATCTCTGTGACGTCTTTCTGAATGTCACCTATCCATAGAGTGTCATTTAAAAGTAAAAACAAAACAAAGAAAATAAAAAGAAAAGATAATTAGTCCACAATAGGTAGAGAGTCAAGAACTCATCTCCTGAGGGGATCTGGCTCCAAATGTGTGGGCTGCCTCCTTCCCAGTGTCTGTTCTGGGACAGAGGTCCATCATGATCATTCCTGTGATGTAGCTCATGGGATTGATAACTGGGTTGGAAAGGATCTCCATCTCAGCCCACAGTGCTTCCGGGATGAAAGAAAGGATCCTTGGTATCTACATTTCCCAAAAGGGCGAAACCCTCCAGGGTGATCTTGGGGCCTAAGCAGGGGACTAATTTCTAGAGCTGGTCTCTCCCCTATAGGGAGAGAAGTCCTTTACAACTTACAGGGTTAATTGCTCCTTCTTTGTTGAGAGTTGCACTCTCAACTCCCTTCCAAGATGTCACAGGAAGTCAGACTCTGCTAGCCATGAGCTCAGAGCTGATGAAGAGCTCCTCTCAGAAGGCAGAGCTGAACTGTGGGAATTGGGTCAGAGGATAGGAAATCTTTCTCGGAGTGCTTAGGTGAGTTCCTTAGAGACTCTGCAACAAGGAGTATCAAGGGTTTCATATGCAGACAGAGTTTCATAGGTCTGCAAGTAGCTCAGTCATATTCTTCAAAGCTGAGGGTCATTAGGGGACTTCTTTTGTGGTAGCTCATGTAGTCTCAAGAGCAGCTCTGCAGAGGCAGGACCTGCAAGTGCAGCGAGAATCGGAACACTTCGGCAGGGGTGGCGTTGGGAAACCTCTTATTAATTTCACTGATGTTTAAGGTGAGAGAACATAGACCAAGAAGGAAGGTTGGGAGTTATTTTTGAGGAGATTCTTCTCCCTGGTTTGTTCCATTTCAAAAGTTAAATTTGGGCAGTTTTTGCAGAAGACTCTGTGGAGTGTGTGATACCCGAAGCCTGTGGGTCCAGCCAGTGGGTCCAATGTAGCCTCGATGCACACGGTGGGTACTCAAGGAAGAGCAGTATGATTTGGGGTCAGGAAGTACAAAACATCTAACTTTGCTGTTTTTGCTGAAGGCTGTTTCGGCACAGCAGGGTAAGAATACTGTACAGACAGGGCATGGTGCAGCACAGACAGTAGTACTGTACTGTACACTTCAAACAGCTGGAAGAAAACTTTCCTCATAAAGAAAAGATATGTGGATACCTGAACTCTGCATCATGTTGGAACTTTGGGCACTGGAGAACAGGCAGCCTACTTGCCACCCTGGTGAGCAGCTGGTGGCCTGGCAAACCACTGGCACACCAGGGCGAGAACTAGCAGCGATTCCTAAGCTCTGCATCATGTTGGAACTTTGGGCGCTGGGAAATAAGGTGGCCTGCTGGCCAACCTGGTGAGCAGCTGAGGGCCTAGCAAGTCGCCGGTGCACTGGGGCAGGAACTATCAGCGATACCTGAACTCTGCATCATGTTGGAATTTTGGGCGCTGGAGAACAGGTGGCCTACTCGCCGCCCTGGTGAGCAGCTGGTAACCTGGCAAACCACTGGCACACCAGGGCGAGAACTATCAGTGACTCCTAAGCTCTGCATCACATTGGAACTGTGGGCTAGGAATCAGACATTGATCCCCCCCCCACCCTCACCCCCGTGCAAGTAGGCACTGGCGGTCTGAGTATCTTTTTGGAGGATGAATGTATACAGCATGGCAAGTAAGGGGGATTTCCTTCTACCATCTCTTTGAAGGCAAATATTTTTATCACTGTTTTGCTCAGTTTTGATTAATGGTACTGCTTTATTCAATATTCTATTTTTAAAAGTTTGATATTTCCTTCCATTTTCCTCTATTTGATTGAAAGAACAGCTAATGCGAACAAAATGGGCTGTACTATTGAGCCCATTGCTTATGTCCTGCTGACCTGCTCTGAGGTTCTGTGGTAGTTTTGTTGCAGTGCAGTCGCATGGGTTTGTTCTGTCTTGTTCTGCTGTATTTTGCTACCTTCAAAAAAAAATTTGATAAGAAAGTAACAAAATACCTCCAAAAATCTCCCAACTCCACCAAAGCTGATCCATGGAGCATGGATGAGGAGAAATTCAAAAACAAGGCAACAGAATTATATAAGGTGATTAAAAGCATATAACAACAACAAAACAAGTCAGTAAGGTACTGAAAAACCTAAAACAGGATATAACTAAGCAGATAATGGACTTAAAAAGTAAAAAGAAGAAAAGAAAGTGCTCTAGAGGATATGGCTGCATGTATATTTAAGTGTGTAGGATTGAAAACCATGTTGCTAAGTTGTTACTGGATCATTGAACTTCTTTGCAGTCTTACTGTGCACTTTTTATGCTTTAATTTTGTAACTTTAACAACTAGGTCTAAGAAGACAGTATTTAATTTATCAACTAGTGATTTCTTACTGCTTTTTTTTCTGAGATTCTGTATTGTTTCTACCCCTTTTTCTGTTTTGCTTTTTTTTCTCTTTAAATAAAATTTAAAAAAAGAAATGATATGTGCTCAAAGAGCTAAATATGCTTGACCTGCTTTAAACATCATACAAAAAAAATGTGACACACAGTGTATTGAAATATCACATGGTACAAAATTAGCTTTATCACAAGATAAGTTTTATCTGAAACAAAAGAAGAAAGCTTTGGCATCCTTAAAGGAAGATGCAGCTGAAAATAAGGTTTCATTAGAAATGGTAAAACCTGACTAAACCAGGAAAATACAGGGGCAAGTCAAAGATGCCTCTAAGGTTAACACCAGCAACCTGGGGTTAACACAGTTCTTTGTACAGAATTTGCTGTGGTAATTTTCTCTCTTGGGCATCTAGTGGCATGAATTTTACAGCAGTAGCTTCCCAAATGCCGAGGTGTCTATCTTCCTCAGTTACCCTGGCAGATCTTAAGAAATATTTTATACCTCACCATTTCTTCTTCCTCAAAGAGGATAAGAAATCTTGCACTCCTGAGTGATCAGTCTTTCTCCTGTTCCTTTCCTGAAGGAGCATCTATGTAACCACACAGTGGAGTCATGTTATGAACATGTCCACATACATGGTCATGGCCCTCTTGGTATATCTCTGAAATAGGCTCTGCCAGTCTCGAGACCTCCTGTGAGAAATTCTGCCACAAAGTACCCAGGAATCTTCTCTAGTATCTAACTTACTGCCAACCTCAGCTGCTGGCCACCTGCAGAATATCGTCTTAGTCATTTTTAGGGTTCACATTGATTCTTGCTTATCTTCTGCCTGCATGAGCACATTTTGGGCTTACTGGGCTACATGGTTCTTACAAGAGGCCTTGCCCTATCCTGACTCCCTGGTATAGTACTTTGCATGCTGTAGCTAAAAATAAGATCGATGTAGCAATTAACTGATTTTTTGAGGCAATGGAGTGCAGTGTTTTAGAAGGTGGCTCTGGAGCTGGAATCCCTGGTTTTGACCTGTGGAGGGATGAAACATTTTTCACAAGTTCTCTGACCTTGAGAACTTTACTTCTCTGACCCAGAGTATCCTAATCTATGAAATGAGAAAGCAGGAGTCTGTATCTTATAGGGCCATTGGAAGAATCAAGACATAAAAAGATTCAGAACTCATCTGGAATGGAGTGTGTACTTAAATGTTAGCTATCGAATATTGTGCCTTACTTTTCAGGAAAAGTACATTATAGTGGAAGCAAAAAAAAAATAAATAAAATCAAGGAATCTTGGGATTCTGGAAAAACTGGATGTTGATAAATTAGAATAACCAGGATTAATAAAAGTATTCTTTATAGATATGTTTGGGAAAGTGCTGGGTTATACCTTTCAAAAACTATAAGAAAAACTAAATAAAATTTAACATTTTTTAGGTAGCAAAACTAATGAGAAAATAAATAAATTCCTGAAATAGAGATATGGCAAGAAAGCTAAAACCTAAGAGGATGATGGAGTGTGCTGCATTTTTCCAGGAGGATCTGGTGACTTCTGAGTCTAAGGCCTGGGGGTTAATGGAAAGAAAGGGAGTGTGAGACCAGGTGTGAGGCTGGATTAGGGACGGCCCTCACCACAGTGAAATAGGAGCTACTGAATGATGGCAGCCTTGGAAATGAAACAGAGCCTCCCCTCTAGACAGTGATGGAGGTGACCTTGGGAAAAGAATACTTTGACTTTATTTCTCTAAGAATACATTTACGCTTTTAAGGGTGTTCTCTCTTTTCATTCATATTTAGAACTAAGAGACTGGAAAAGGTATAAGGAGAAGAAGAACATTTTAAATGACTCATTATGGCACATATTTGTCATTGACAAATATAACTTATTCCATGAACATAATATCTTTCTTAAAGGAGGCATCCAAGAGTTATACTTCTGCACTTGGACACTCTCAAATTGCACTTGATAGATTGTGTTTTCTGTCTCTCAAAGCCTGCTTTGATTTTCTTTCTAATTTGAGTTAATCTGAGTGAAACCATGTATGGGTCAGGAGTTCCCATTAACTATCTAGAGAGCACGAGCACAATGGCACCTGAAGGAGAGAGCACAGGTCTCCTTGCAAAAATATTCTTCTGGTTGGTTACCATCCAGGTGGAAGACCAAGTGTTCCCCAGACGGCCTTCAAAGTGAGAAAAAGAATTTCCACTCGTGTTCCAGTTTCCAAACCCCATGACATTGCCCAAGGGGTCAAAGCCTTACACTGGTTCAAGCCAAGCTCCTTTGTTGAACAATTGTTTAACCTGGGGACAACTGAAAATTGGCAGGTGACTGGGACCCCAACAAAACTGTATACAAGGGTGGGGAGTGGTGACAGTGTGGGAGGGAGGTCCACAGCTTCTAAAAGATGTTAGAAAGTCTCACTGAGCCAAAGGTGATTGAGAATTATTATCCTGGACAATTAATTCATACCTGTCTGATCTGAGCAAAGACAATGATCAGTAGAGGAAGAAGGGAGGGCAAAGTTTCTTTTCCTCTTACCTAACTCCTCAGGAGCTTTGCTGGTGCGGGTCACATGGATCTTGAAGTTAACTTTGTAGGGGGAGGGGGATCCCCCATCATGTCAGCCCATTGTTCTCCTATTGTTCCAGGTTTTCCAGAAGCAGAAGACAGCATACAGAACTGACAAAGCTCCATGGCTACAGGCGAACTCAGTATTATTTCTCAAGAGATTTCAAAGAGCATTTGCTCTATAAACTGCATTTTACACAAGAAGCTCTGCATGATTTAGGCTTCTTCAAGCCCTCAGCCTTAGCAGAATCACCGCGTGTCCTCTAACAGAGAGGGGACAGTATTTTTCTAATTTGTCCAATCACCTGAGTGTCATGTATTTTCATATCCTGACACAAGGAAATATGAGATGAAGATTACATTTAAGAACAGTCATAGCAATAATGACTATTTAACATCTTTCGTTCCCAAGGGCAGAATGATAATATATTGCCATGGAAATTTTTCAGAGGAGAAAATGAAGGAAATGAAGAGGAAAAAAATGAGAAAAGAAGGAAAAAGATGGAAATAAAGCTTTTGTAAATCAGAAGAGGGAAGAGGAGATGAAGAGAAGGGAAGGGAATGGGAAAAAAAAGAAGAATCAAGATGTGTCACATACAGGTACACATTCCCCATAATGTGTGTGATCATTCTACATATCTAAACTGTACCAATAAACCGAAAATAAATAAAAGACATCAATGAGGGCCCACGACTGGAAGACAGGAGTTAACATTAACAATGTAGGGCTGTACATACAGCTAGATACATGATTGAAGAAACGATTAATCAGGTCCTTTTTCAGTCTTCATGAATAACACCATTTGCTTCTCTCAACTGTTTCTCCACAGCTGACTTATGGATGGGAGCAAAAGCCACAGCTCTGTGGCTGTGTTTGCCCTCCTGGGCTCTCAGATCAGAGAGAGATGCGGCTTATCCTCCTCCCCATCTTCCTGGGAATCTACCTCGTGACTCTCACCTGAAACTTGGGCCTCGCCACCCTCACCAGGAAGCACAGCCCCCTGCACACATCTATGTGCCTCTCCTTAGCTTTCTGTCCTGGGTTGGATGGGCATGTCAGAGTGACGGCTTCTGGCTGCCACGGCTTACGACAGGTTTGTGACCATCAGGAGGCCTCTGCAGTACTCAGCCATCATGACACCTGGTCTCTGTGGGAAGACGGTTGCTGGGGTCTTCGGGAGTCGGTTCCTCAGCAGCTTAGCTCAAAGGGTGTCTTGCTTTCATTTCTGCTATTGTGGGTCAAACATCATTCAACATTTCTTCTGTGATATGCCTCAGATTATTACTTTGTCTTGCTCTGATCATTACATCGGCCAAATGAATGTCTTTCTGTCAGCGGTTTTCATCTGGTTCAGTTCTCTTTTTCTGTTGTTGTTAAAATTTGTTATCTTACTGCTTCATTGTGGCTGCCGTCCTGAAAATGTCCTCTGGCAGACATTCCTCCAAGGCCTTCAGTGCCTGGGCCTCCCACCTGGCAGTGGTGACCCTGTTCCATAGCACGGTCCTCTTGTTGTACATGCACCACAGCTCTGGCCACTCCATGGAGCAGAACAAGGTGCTATCAGTGGTCTATGTCATCTTCACCCCCATGTTAAACCCTCTATCGATAGTCTGAGGAATGAGGAGATCAAGGAGGCCCTGAAGAGGGTGGTACAGCACACTGATCTCAGTAAGGGTCACCTTCAGGCAGGACTCATTACTCCTAAAAGGAAGGTAGAGTTGAGAATACTTAAGAGACCTTTGTAGGGCAGGAGTACAGTGAGGGGCGTAAAAGTGAGAATGTGGCTTCTTTTTCCCTGCAGTCATTTTTTCAGCTGCCTGTGCACAATGTCTCTGTGGCAGCATCACTCACTTTGAACACAGTTTGGAAAGCGGTTTCCATGGTTAGAGTCCCATGTACAAAACTCTCAATGTGATTGTTTTCAAAAACAGGTTATGTTTTGCCACATGGTTGATTTAGGGAAATAAAGACATCTAAGAGACCATGAGGCTTATTCTTTTTTTCACTGGTTTTTTTAATGGTTCAGTATATATTCATGGTGTGATAAATATAATGAAATGCACACCACAAATATGTGAAAATGAAAAATAAGTTAAAAGGGACTCTGGTAATGTTAATCTTTGTTACAAGAGAGTACATGAGTGTATGTGAGAGAGCAAGAAAGAGCATCAGATGGACCGAGGGAGAAAGAGGTAGAGATGAAAAGGAAGGAGGAGGAGGAGGAAGAAGAGGAAGGATAGGGTAGGAGCGAGTCATAGTGGGGTGGAAGTCTCTGGACTTCTTCCTAACTAAATTTTCTTTCTACTTCACACACTGAGCCCACACAGTGAAGTGAACTGTGAGAATGAAATGGAAGAAAAGCAATTGTTACAGCAGGAAGAGAGTGCTCTGAGGTCAAGGCCTGGGTAGATTCCTGCTACCTGGAAAGCAGCAAAAGCTGGCAATTTCTGGGCCTTCAGTGGGCTTAGGCGCTGCCTGGTGGCTTCTCGGAGACCACACAGGACCTCAGGATGATGTCTGCTGTGATGTCCCGGGAGCAGAGGCTGATTCCGGATACTGAACCAGAGAGGTTCCAGGGTCTTACTTCTACAGGGAGCAGCAGTCCCATCAAACCTAGTGGGGCATGGAGACTCAAAGTCCACTGGGAGAATTTTTTTTTTTTGTATTTTTGAGACAGGTTCTGATATGCAGTTCAGGCTGGCTTGGGGCTCACTTTGTAGCCCATGCTGGTCGCAAACTTGTAATGATCCTCCTGCCTCAGCCTACTGAGTGCTGGGATTACAGGAGTGCACCAACCTGCCCTGCTACTGGGAGAATTTTTTTTTTAAATCTGAAGAGCTGTTTCTTAAGATCAGTGTTTTTAGACTGAATGTGATATATATTGCAGAGCATTTATGTAAAATTTTATTCTTCATGTCACTTTATCACGTAGATTTTATTATTTCTTTTTCCACATAAGATCAGAAAGTGAGGAATTATCCACACACAGACAGAACATTTTGTATATTTTATATTGCATATTTATGCTCTTGTCAGAGTAGGCAACAATTCATTGCACATCTCAGAAAGTATGGCTTGTAAAATACAAATGCATCTGTTAACCAAGATTTTCCAACTGCCGGGCAGCCACTGTGTTGGAATTCCATTGCATCTTTCAGTGCTATTCTTCAAAATTATCTCCCAAAGATATTAAAGGATTTTATTATTGCAGTCATTGTCAGAAGAAACTTATAAATACTCACCCATCCATAAAAGTTAAAGGGTTTAATTAATTCATTGCCCCCTCTCTCTCTTGAAGTAAGATTGGTCTAAGCAGATGAGACTAAGAATGGAACCTTATCTGAACATCCCTGTAATCCTGCTAACTGGAAAAATAACCAAGCTCCCTTCACCTGAAACACCTTCCCTCAAAGCTGACATTTGTAGAAAGAACCTTTAGTAAATATTTCTAATGAAAGATTGGAATGTTGCTATGACTCAGTGGCTCTCTACTCTCATTAGTTGGGTTAAAGAGATCCCTTCTCACTGGGGAGACCATGCTATATTTACACATGTGGCCCATTTATTTCAATTGAGTATAGTCTTGAGATCTATCCATTTGCCTAGAAATGCCTAAACTTTATCTTTCTTTACAGCTGACAGTACTCCATTGTATTAAAAACCACATTTTTTACCCATTTCTCAGTTGAGGGGCATTTGCTTTGTTTCCAAGATTTAGCTATTACAAATTGTGCCACTATAAGCATGGGTGAACATATGTCACTGTGGTATGATGCTTTTTAATTCTTCTGGGAAGATATCCAGAAGGGTAATAACTAGGTCAAATGAAACCTCTAGTCCTGAATTTAATGACAGTTCGCAGAAGGTGATTAAGATTATTAACCACAAATATATGCCCTTAACTCATGTCATCCATGAATGAGCATCTATCAATTTACTATTACACTATTTCCATGCTTTGGCCATTGTAAGTAATGCTTCTATCAAGGTAGAAGTGGTTGGATCATATGGTAATTCTGTATTTAATTTTTTGAGGGAACTCCACAATGTTTTCCATAACTTGCTCACCAACATGAAGGTTCTCTTTTCTCTATATTCTTGGCAATATTTGTCATGCTTTTTTTAAAAAAAACATAGATTATCTATAAAAATTGACGAGTTTTTCCTGTATGTGTTCTTGGAGTTTTGTTGTTATAGTTAGACCTTTTTTCCATGTCCTGATTTTTGTGTGCATGCTGTAAGATAAGGACCACTGTATATCCATTCTTTTGCATGTGTAAATATACTTTCTATGGTGCTACCTATTTATGAGACTGTCCCTTACCCATTATGTCTTCTTTGTGCCCTTATTGAAAACTTGATGACTATATAAGTTCAGAACTGATTCTGACTCTCTTGTTTCACTGGCTATGAGTGGTTTTATGTCAGTGTCCTATGGTTAGGGATCAGCAGACCTGAGAAACAAAGGTGGGAGTTGGGTCCAAAATAGCACACATTGCCAGTTAATTAAAGAAAACAAACCAATGTACATTTATAGTCACTCATTAAGTCTAAGGCTCAAAACAGTCCCAGAGAACACTGGCATCATTTTAAGGTTACACTCTGTGCATATTCCTTCTGACACCACACCACCTGGATATCTAGTTCCAAAACAAGGCACACAATGCTTCTGGTTGCCAGAGCTTACACCCAGTATTATGGGGAAAAAAATGTTCTCTCAAGGCCTCCCCACCTTGCGCTGGGATCTAAACTTATAATCTTACCTCTTTCCAACTTTATTTTGTAAGTTTTCACAAGATTAAAGCCTTTGGAGGAAACACTGACCATCTTCAAGGGACAGGAAGACATTTTGTGCTTCCAAAGGAACTTCTGAATAAAGCATTGATGACCACCATAATTACCCTAGCTGCTTAAAATCCAGGAGTAACTTCTGTGTGCATAAAAATGCAATCAAACTTGTACTTGCTGAGGAGGCCTTGGTGGCACTGTCCACTTTCTCAATGGAAGGGATAATTCTCTCTTTATCTACTTTACAATAAATTCTACCTGTGCTTTTACATAGCTACCTGTGTGTCTTGACTGAATTCTTTCAACGAAGGCACAAAGAATGGAGGACCAAGTAAGTGAAGGACTGGTTCCTCACTCAGGCCTTGGTTTCCCAGAGACAATGTTGTTTTGATTATTGTAGCTCTGTAATATAATTTGGTTCCACTTAATATTTATTCAATTCAATTCTTTCTGAAGAGCAAATCTGAAACAGCTACCATATTAGCCTCTTTTTACAGGTGAAAAACCTGAGGCTTGAAGAAGTTAATTTGTTCAATGTTACACAGCTGCTGAATGCCAAAGCTGGAATTCAATCCTAACAGCCTGACTCATGGTTATAACCTTCAATTGTGCCTCTGTCATGAATTTGCCTTCTTATCTTCCTTAGTGCCTTGATTTCTTCCTCAGTGATGCATAGCGGGTAAGATCCTGTCTGCCTTGCGGGACTAGTGTGGTGGTAATTTTTGCCTTTTCTTTTCCTCTCTCCTATACCCTTTTTATTTTTCCAGCATCAGATTCATTTATTTATCTTACAAAACCTTAAAAAGTTAATTATTGTGTATACAGATTGAAAACCAGACTAATAGACCAAAGAACATCTACAGCCTGCAAAACAAGTGTACTAAGTCAAGGTACACCTTCAGATACATTGTCTATACTGAGTCACAATACCTTTTTTCTTTCTTTTTGTTGTTATCTGTCTTTTATTTAAATAAATATATATACATATATTTTTCATTTAGGAGAAACCATGAGATATTTAAGCTTTTGTGTCTGAGTTACTTCACTTAATGTTATGGTCTCAAGGTGCATCCATTTTCCTACAAATGAATCTTTTGTGTTTTTTATGGTAAAGTATACTTCATTGTGTATAAATACCAAATTTGTAATCCATTCATTTCTTGATGGACATACAGGTTGTTTCCAAGGTTTAACTATTATGAACTGCACTGAAATAAGCATCAGTATGCATATATTATTGTGGTGTGATTTTTAATTTTTTTATTTTGAAGAGAATAAAACCGAGCAAAATAAAACAGAATAAAACAAATCAAAAAAAAAAGCAGTATAAGTGCTTTATGACACATGGTAAGTAATACATGCTTTTGAAACAAGATAACAAAATAGCTACCATAATGCCTCTTGTTAGGACTGGGGATTTACTTAGTGGCATAAGCACTTGCCTGGCAAGCACAAAGTTGTGAGTTTGATTCCTGGTACAAAAAAAAAAAAATATAGCATAATGTCTCTTGTTGTCTTCAAAATAGCTGCCCATACCATCAGACATAGGAAAATCAAACAAAACAGAACAAAATAAAACTAATAAAAACAAAACAATGAACACAATACAGAACTTCAAAACAAGATAATAGAAAATCCAAAATGGCCACCATAATATATCTTGTTATCTTTGAAATAGCTCCCCATGCCATCAGATATAACAAAATCAAACAAGACAAAACAGATTAAAACCAAACAAAACAAAACAATGAAAATGATACAAGACTTTAAAACAAGTTAATAAGGAATTAACAATGGCTACCACCTTCACAAAGAGATTCCTCATAGATACTCTACTATATTGTTATCCTCTATACAGATGATCAGATGATTGATTTTAGGCCTGCAAAGTGAATGAAACACTAAACAATACAAGCATTAAGTTTTATTGTATTTCATTAGCTATCATCTCAGCCTGTGTTTCTCCAGATCAACTGGTCACTCGTGGAGCGGCAGGGATTAGGGGGAATGACCTTAGCTTTTCTTGTCTCTGAACCTGTGTGCTGGAAGTTGCAGGCTTCTTGTTCTCCTCCCTGCAGCTCACGAATGGCACTAACAGGAAGGGGCTGGTGTCTGGTTGTCCTCCCCTTGGCCTGTGAGTGGTGCCAACTCACAGATAGTGGCTGGCTTCCTGTTTTCCTCCTTGTGGACTGTGAATGGCCTGACTCACCGGAATGGGCTGGTGTCTGGTTGTCCACCCCATGGCCTGTGCATGACACTGACTCCCAGTATGGTAATTAATTCAGATTAAAAGTTTGAAGAATGTAGCTATGTGCCCAAAAGAAAAGTGCTTTGTGGGGAGGGAAGTAGAAGTGAATCTCACTCATTGTTACTCAACTACATTACCAAGTAGCTGCACTTTCTTGGGCAAATCCCCTCAACTTCGCTCATGTTTTCACCTGAAAATTCAGAGTTTTGGAGTAGAAGATAACTATGTCTTTTGGAGTTCAAATGCCTGCAAGACTGGCAAAGAAAAGCTATAATTCTGCAATTGTGGAAGGATCATGGATTGGTGGGTAAGGACCCAGTAGGGATCCAGTCACCAGAGACAAACAATCAGCAGGGAACTCCTCATGGCAATTTCTGCTTCTTCCTCTAATTAGCCTCTCCACTCACCTCTGCTCTCAGTGGCACATTTAAGATGATCTCTGATCATCACCCTTGCCAGGAGTCAATGGTCAGTTTCAGGACCTGCATCACCCATCCAGGGGCAAAACAGGTCCAGTTAGAAAACTGATTCAGAAAAGGGATAGGTGGTTTCATTCCTGGGGAAGAAGTCTGCTTACATTGCTATCAAGGTCAGAGTGGAATGGGGAAAATACTCGGCACCTTTGAGCATCTTTCAGGAACACCAAGGCTCTCCGAGCTCCTTCCTCACCCTCACTTCCATTCCTTCTGCTTAGTGCTCTCCCTTGGTGCTCCTTGTCCTCAGTTAGATTCTCTGATCTTAGTTAAAAATAGAAAAGAAGAGAATAGAAACAAAGAGAAAAGATAATGCTTAAGTATAAAATTCCAGGAACCCCTCTGGAGTGAGGGACTGGTACTTCATTCTAGCTCTGTAATTTTTTAACAATCCAATCTTGAACTTTGCTCCCTTCTGTTTTTGCCTTTATGAAACGAGGATAGTAGGCCCACCCTAAGTCAAAAGAGACAAAGACTACAAAGCCTGACACTTGAAAACGTAATTGAGAACTAAGCAAAAATTATTGAGTTACTGGTGGGAATTTCCTAAGATCAGAATATCCTTGTCTATGTTTCTCAATTTTCTTTACCACAAGGATCTTTTTAATTTGAATTTTGCCCTTGGGAATTTTGTTTTGGAAATAATGACTTCCACTTAAATATACGGCTGGATTCATGACTTCCGAGAAGCAGGAGACAGTCTTAATGGTGTGACCTCATACTCTTACACAGTTCCTGTAGACCTACAGAAATCTTTAAACAGCTCCCCATTGCCACCTTTGGTGATCTTTATATTCTGGAGACATTGGTTCAGGTCACACAGGTAATGTTGATCCTTCCTGAACCTCTTTTCCTCATTCCAGTAACTCATTCTGACACTCCTTGAACTGATTTTGTACCTCACACAACTTCTCAAACTGACCATGTCTTTATTAGATCAGAGCTGCATGAGCTCTATCCACCTAGTGAAATCTCCAACCAGTACTCACATTAGTCACTTTTTCTATCTCAAATTGCTTTGGGAGGTACTGAATACCTATCTTCTTTTCCAGTTCTCACTAAAGGATATAAAAGTGATTTCATAATTTCACTTGTGTCACTAATGCCTTCTCTTGTTCCCTTCCTGACTTCAGGAGCACTGAGGCAATGATCATGGGAATGAATATTACAGACATCACCCAGTTCATCCTCCTGGGATTCTCAGATTTTCCAAGAATCACAGCACTGCTCTTTGTTACATTCCTGCTCATCTACACTACAGGTCTCACCTGCAACCTGTCTCTCCTCATGTTAATAAGCCTGGATTCTCACCTGAACACACCCATGTACTTCTTCCTCAGTAATCTGTCCTTAATAGATCTGTGCTATGTCAGCTCCACGGTACCCAAGATGCTCTCCAACTTCTTCCAGGAGCAGCAAACTATCACCCTCATGGGTTGTGTTTTTCAGTACTTTATTTTTTCTACCATGGGGCTGAGTGAGTCTTGTCTCATGACGGCCATGGCATATGACCGGTATGCTGCCATTTGTAATCCACTGCTCTATTCCTCAATCATGTCACCCACCCTCTGTGTTCAGATGGTGCTGGGATCCTACGTGGCTGGACTTACTGCTTCTTTATTTCAAATATGTGCTTTGCTTCAGCTCCATTTCTGTGGCCCCAATGTCATCAGGCACTTCTTCTGTGACATGCCCCAGCTGCTAACTCTATCCTGCACTGACACTTTCTTCGTTCAAGTCCTGACTGCTATATTAACAATAATCTTTGGGATAGCAAATGTCCTCATTATCATGATCTCCTATGGCTATATAATCATGTCCATCATAAAGATCTCATCAACTACAGGCAGGTCCAAGACATTCAACACCTGTGTTTCTCACCTGACAGCAGTTTCCCTCTTCTATACTTCCAGTATCTTTGTCTATTTGAGTTCCAGCTCTGGTGGCTCCTCCAGCATTGACAGATTTGCATCTGTTTTCTACACTGTGGTGATCCCCATGTTGAATCCCTTGATTTACAGCCTGAGGAACAAGGAAATCAAAGATGCCTTCCAGAGGTTACAGAAGAAGCTGGTCTGCTCCTAAGATCATAAATCTGGGATTTCTGACAGAGTTGGCTTGTCGGATACACCTTAACTTGCAGTAATGAGTGCATTTGAAAGATTGCAAAATTCATACTGAGTTTGGAGAAAGAACAAACTTGATGGAGTCAATAACCCCATCACTGACCAGTAGGTGCAAGAGCACTGCACCTTGTGGTCCTGGAGTTTTGTTGTTTTCGTGAAGAGCAGGGCCTCTTCCTTTTGTCCACAAGCATTGATGAAACTGAGTTTTAGAAACTTTCTACTTCTTTTGGCTTATGAGATTGAAAACTGCTCATTGTTAAGCCTCTACTTTTAAAGAAGACTATGGCTGAGTCTCCGGGAAACAGAAACCCCGTCTCTTGAGTGATCTGACATGGCATGAATGATGTGGTGGTCACCATTGATCTTTTCATGTTTCTGAACTGTGGAAGTGAGCACAGAGAAGGACTTACTGTCTTAAATATGGAAAGCTATGAAAGGTCCTGGTTGTGTCTTCTGGAAAGACCAAACTGAGATGGCTAAGTTTTGTGTAAGGCAAATCTGTGGTAATTATCTAATAAGTTTTGGGTCATATGCTTGTCTCCACTAGCCATTGCTTGAGAATAGGAGGTGATTTGAATCTCAAAGATGGTTAGAAAGGAACATATGGCTTCCTCAGCAAAGTTTGAAAACATGACATGGCTTCTTACATCTACAGTCTTGTAGGAATTTATGATAGGATTGGTTATTTAAAGTCTAAATTCTGGCCAATAGCAATATCTGATGATGGTACCTCTTTCTCTACCTCATCAAACTAAAATTATCTTTCATTAACATGGCTAATGAGCTATGGTATTGCATTATTTCTGATGTTTCAGACATCTGCTCTAGTTTACTGTCAGGTAACCTGTGTGAATTCATGATAATAATTGTGTCACTGACTATTCAGTGTTATAGGTACTAATAACAAATGCTGAATACTGGTACACATTCTTTTTCATGGCCTATGTATGCTCACCATTTTGTGCCCTACAGTGTTTTAGTTGTATCAGAATAATACAATAAATGCAATAAAATATTTTAAACTATAATCTTTGTATTTTTCAGAAGCCCTAAGAACTCAGAGAGGAAATAAACAATAGTACAGATGGGACATTCACTTCTGGCCATATGTTTTAATCTTTTTGTTTTGTTCTTGTACCGGGAATTGAACTCAGGACCTCGCACTTGCCAGGCAGGTGCTTATGCCACTGAGCTATATTCCAGACCTTCAATGTGTCAGTCTTAAAGATGATATAAAATATGTCATTCGAGCTTTAGTTGAAAAGTCCAAGCCATATAACAATGGCTATCAAGTTTCTGAACAAACTGATACAAACCAGAGGTCACTATATTTATACAATGCTTTTGAAGATTCTTTAGGTTCTCAAAATTGTCTAATGGATCCAATTCTGACAAGACTCTGTGTATGAGTTATTTTGTTTAATACAGCTGTAAATGGAAAGCTATTCAGATTTGGGGACGACGATGCACAATGTATGCACCATTGTTAATCCCCTGATTGACATATTGACATGTTTTGAAATTTTGTTGTCTTCTTCCTCTTCTTCTTCTTCTTCTTCTTCTTCTTCTTCTTCTTCTTCTTCTTCTTCTTCTTCTTCTTCTTCTTCCTTCTTCTTCTTCCTCTTCCTCTTCCTCCTCCTCCTCCTCCTCTTCCTTCTCCTCCACTCCTCCTTCTTTTTCTTCTTCTTTTCCTTTCTTTTTATCCTTGAGTAAAATGGATTTGAAAATAAAACGAAAACTATTCTAAGGCTTTGCCAAATCTTTACTCATTGTCAGTATTCTGACAAAGAGCAACTAGACAATATGAGAGAGGCTAAATGCTCTCATTATGCCAAGGAAATAACACCATCTGAATAAACTGTATGTGGTCCTCTGCAAGCATTGTCACATGCTTAGAAGCATTGTTGCTCAAGATTCTAAAAACATAGAAGAAGTCTGTTCCTGCAGAGCCATGGGGGCTTAAGAAGGAGGCAAACTTACCCTAGACATTAATGAAGGACATTTGAAAATGGTGTGTAGATTTATCTCTTGGTCTTCTCAGATGGGCCCCCAGAAGTAATAAGTAGAAAGTGTTGCTTAGATTTGGGAGCAGCTTTCTGGGAGGTTTAGAGGATGATTAACACCCCTGTGAACTGTTCCTTTCAAATAATTGATTTTTCAAGTGGTTAAGTATCACTATGTAGAGGTACTGAGGAGTGATGCCATGAAAGTATTATTTTAGAGAACAAATATGGGATGAGTAAAAAGACACATTTATTCAGACTCATTCCTGAACAAGATTTGGTACAATGGTATGTCTGGATTCTAATCTTAACAGAATATCATTTTCTAACCAAGTCTAGTGTGTGTATTACAGAGATATTTTGGCTTTCTTTCAGAACTTGCACAGAAATATGGCCACATAATATCTCCAGCATATGGGCAAATTAAAGGTTTGTAAATAAAAACCCCAGGCAAATCCCAGATGGCTAATACTATAAAATCATCACATGCTTATTAGGTACTGTGTGCTTGAAAACTGTACTATACTGTATTTTATGAAAATTTTTCTCACACTTACCACATGCTTAAAGAATTTCCCAACTGACCTCATCCCCTTCCCAGAAACAAAGGCCAAGACCCAGATTGGCCTAGACCATCATACTAATCATTAACACTTACTTTTAGGAACCAGCTCGGCCTTATTAGGGTGAAGTACACATCAAAGCCACTGGTTCTCCAGATTGGTTCCCCCTCCCATCTCACCACACTGCTCGGCTGCTCCCATAGCTTTTCCTCTGCTTCCTCTGCATTTTCCACATTTTAATCAAACTTCCACTTTGTGCCATAACAGTCTTGAGATCCCCATTTTCTGCTGAGTGAGAGCAAGGGCCTGGAGAGGGTCAGAAGGTCATTAAGGGGTGTCTTACACCCCTCAGAAACTCCCCACCAGCTGCAGCATCCAGGGAAAGAGTAAATCTGCCAGCCATAACTAATTTTGATGAATAATGCATCAAGGTATGTGATATGAATGGAGAAATAGAGCATTGTTTTTATATCTAAGGAGGTGCTAAACCCATATATAAAACAAGTTCTACAATTTGAAGGTTCAACACAAAGTGATTGGAATAGACCTATAGGCAAAAGGGGGTGAGAAGAATCATGAGGTTGTGTGGATTAACAGAGCTCAGTAGAAGATTGATGCAAAGGCAAGAGAGGGGGCCTGAGTTCTTTGTGCAAGTTTAATTTGAGATAAGACGACATTGCCAGGAGAAAAGTAAGCATCAAATCAGACAGAGTTGAATGTTCAAAGAGATGTAATTCAGAACCATGGAACTTAAAGATGAAAAATTGACTGTGAATTTTAACTTAATGACTCAGAATTTCATTTTGGAATAGTTAAGTGTTGGAGCCTGAGTCTTCAAGACCATAAAGGTGGACTGTTTGCACTCACTTTTATACCTGACTACTTAGCCTAAACAATCCTCCTAAAACAAACCTACAAATGCTCTGAAATACTGCGAACTTTTGTCTTTTTCAAATACTTCCTGTGATGTCCTATCAATAATGTTTATAAAATAGAGAAAAACTTGGTTTTAGTTAAGATTATTTCAGAAATAATATTTGGACCAGGAGATAAGTTATAAGAATGAACATAAATTTGAACCTTGGGAAGCTCTAACATAAGCCTCACTCTCACAGACACATGAGACCTAAATAATAGAGGAGGAAAAAAAAGGCTTCAAGGAGGACAGGGCTCTGAGACGTGGATATTCTTCACTTAGTAGATCCCAGTTCTGCAACTTTTCAGATCCCCTTGACATGTGCAACTAGGTCTGTGCACACCAAGATGATAATGAGATTTTCAATCCTTTGGGGAGACCCATGATTAAAACTACCTTCTGCCATACACTCAAGACTTCTTGGACTCTAAGCCTACTAATAAATAATTGGCATTTATTTACAATTGCTGGCAGAGCCAGAGTTACTACACTATAAATTCTCTTAAAAGCAGTTTTAGTTTTTTGAAACGAAAATCTACTGCATTTTTTAAAAGTAAATGATGTAGAATACACATTCTTCTCAGCTGTGCATGGGACATTCTCCAAAATAGACCATATATTATTCCATGAAAAAACTCTTAAGTAAATGCAAAGGTATTGAAATTTTCCCATGTATATCTGACCATAGTGCATTGAAATTGAAAATTAATGGCAAAAGAAATTGCTAAACCTGCATAAATATATGGAAATCAAATAACAAATTTCTGAACAACCAGTGGGATACAAATGAAACTAAACAAGAAATAAAGCAATACCTACAATTCAATGAAAATGCAGAAACAACATACCGTAACCTGTGGAATGCAATGAAAGTGGTCTTAAGAGGGAAATATATAGCAATAAATTGTCATATCAAGAAAACAGAACAAGCACAAATAAACAACCTAATGCTACATCTCAAGCTTCTAGAAAAAGAAGAGCAAGTCAAACCCAAAGGTCATAGAAGAGAGGAATTTGTAAAGATCAGAGCAGAAATCAATGCAATTGAAACTAAAAAAACAATATGAAGAGTTAATGAATCAAAAAGCTAGTTTTTTGAGAGAATAAACAAAATGGAAAAACCGTTAGCTAACCTTATCAAGAAAAAGAAAAAAAAACCCAAATTCATTCAATAAGGACTGAAAAGAGGGAAATTACAACAAATCCCATGGAAATTCAAAAGATCATGAATACCTACTTAGAAAATCTCTACTCACATACAGTGGAAAACACAGAGGAAATGGACAGATTTCTAGAAACATATGAACTACCAAAGTTCAACTAAGAAGATATAGCAATTTTAAATAACCTTATATCAGCTATTGAAATTGAAAATGTAATTAAATACTTACCAACAAAGAAAAGCCTAGATCCTGATAGATTCACAGCTGAATTCTACTGATGCAGAAACTCCTTAAACACTTCAATGAAATTGAAAAGGGAGCAATCCTCCCTAACTCATTCCTGGAGGCAAGTATTACTCTCATACCAAAACCAGAGAAAGACCCAACCAAAAAGGAGAACTATAGGCCAGTCTCACTAATGAACATTGATTCAAATATTCTCAATAAAATATTGGCAAATAGAATGCAGCAAGTCATCAAGAAGATTATACATCACAACCAAGTGGGATTCATTCCAGGAATGCAGGGATGGTTTAACATACACAAATCAATAAATGTAATATACCACATCAACAGAGCCAAAAGCAAAAACCACATGGTCATCTCAGGAGATACAGAAAAATCTTTTGAAAAAATCCAACACTTGTTCATGATAAAAAAAAAAACCCTTCAGAAACTGGGAATACACCTCTACCTCAATCTCACAAAGGTCATCTATGATGAACCAACAGCCAACATTATACTAAATAGACAAAAACTGAAAGCCTTCATTCTGAAATCTGGAACAAGAAAATAATGGCCACTATAACCATTCCTATTCAGTATAGTTCTAGAAATATTAGCCAGGGAAATCAGACAAGAGAGAGAAATAAAAGCAATAAAGATAGGAAAGGAAGAAGTTAAATTATCACTATTTACAGATGACATGCTACTCTATATAGAAGAGCCAAAAAAACTCCATTAAAAGACTACTAGAGGTAATTATCAAATTCAGCAGTGTAGGTGGATACACAGTCAAAAACACTCAAAAATGAACAGCATTCCTGTACACAAACAAAAACTCACTGAGAGAGAAACTGGAATTATCGCCTTTCACATTAGCATCTAAAAAATGAAATACTTAAGAATCAACCTAACCAAGAATGCAAGAGATCTATATGTTGAAAATTATGCTATACTAAAAAAGGAGATTGAAAAGGATATTAGAAAATAAAGGATATTCCTTTTTCTTGGCTAGGAAAAACCAACATTGTGAAAATGGCCATACTCCCAAAACTGTTACACAGATTCAATTCAATCCCAATCAAAATACCATTAACATACCTTATAGATCTAAAAAAACACACCTAAAATTCATTTGGAAATCGAAGAAATCTAGAATAGCAATGGCAATTCTGGGCAACAAAGGCAAGGCAAGAGGCATCTCAATTCCTGAATTTAATCTATACTACAAAGCCACAGTGATAAAATCACCCTGGTACTAGCAAAGAAATAGACCTGGGGATCAATGGGACAGATTAGAAGATGCATTCACAACTACAAAGACACTCAGCCTCCTGATAGTTGACAAAGGGGCTAAACATATTCACTGGAAGGATAGCCTCTTTAATAAACGGTGTTAGAAAAATTGGCTCTGCACATGTCGAAGACTGAAAATAGACCCATGCCTGGCAACGTACACTAAACTAAAGTCAAAATGGATCAAATATCTAAATATTAAAACAGAACCATTAAATCTACTAGAAGACAAGGTAGGTAGAAGTCTTGGAGACATAGGGATACCAGAGAATTCAGGAACAAAACACAAACTGCATGGGAAGCACTTCAAAGAATCAACAACGCAGATCTCATATTATCGAAAATTTTTTGCAATTCAAAAGAAATCATTAACATAGTGAAAAGAAAACACACAGAATGGTAAAGAATTTTAGCCAGAACCTCTCACACAAAGGACTTATATCCAGAACATATAAAGAATTGAAAAACGTCAAATCCCCCAAATTCAAAGACCCTCTCCAAAAATGGCCATCACAGATTTCTCAGATGAAGATACACAAATGGCAAATAAATACATGAAGAAATATTCACCATTACTGGTCATTCAAGAAATGAAAATTAAAACAGCATTGAGATTTCATCTCACACCAGAAAGAATGGCTGCCATCAAGAAATTAACTGATAACAAATGTTGGCAAGGTTGCAGGGAAAAAGGAACACTTCTCCACTGTTGATGGGAGTGCAGGTTGGTGCAGAAATCAGTATGGAGATTTCTCAGAATACTAAGATTGGAAGTTCCATTCAATCCAGCTATTCCATTCCTGGGTATTTTCCCAAAAAAACTGAAAAAGTCATGTCACAGTGATATATGTGCACCCATGTTCATAGCAGCACAATTTGTAATAGCTAAATCTTGGAAACAACAAAATGCTCAACTGCAGAGTGGATGAAAAAGATGTATTATTTTTATACAATGGAATATTACTTAGCTAAAAAAAGATGATCTTGAGACCTTCAGTGGTAAATACAGGCAACTTGAGCCAATTCTTATAAGTGAAATAAATAAGAATCATATTTATAAATATCACATTGTGTTTCTAATATAGAAAGTAATAAGAACTGTAGGAGTAATAAAACCAAAAATGTGTTAACTGCTATTGTAAAAAAGAAAGGGAAAGAAAGTGTTCTAAAAGATATACCTGCATGTATGTTTAAGTGTGCAAGATAGATGACCATATTACCAAGTTTTTGTTGGATCATTGAACAGAACTGTTTGCAGTCTCATTGTTTGACCGTCCATTTTGTATGCTTTAATATTGTAACTTGAACAACTGTTTCTAAGATGACAATACATAATTTATCAACTAGTGATTTCTTGGTGGTTTTTTTTGAAATTCTGTATTATTTATAACTTTTTTCTGTTTTGATTTTTTCTCTTTAAATAAAAATTTTTTAAAAAATAAATGATGTAAGCTTTTAAACATCGTGATCCATTTTCTCCAAGCATCTTGCCTGTTCTCAGTTACATTCTCACTCAACTGACCTGCAAAAGTTACAACAAGAAAATAATCTTTCCTATCACTGGAGGTGGAAAATAATGAGAGATCACATGTTAGGAAAAGTGGGAAATTTCCAAGGTTGCTGCACTGGTGATGTTGAGTTAGAGTTTGGGGTGGAAGTAGGGATTCTTCACGAGTCTTCTTTACTGAGATGCAAGAGAGCTCAGTAAATACAAGCAGAAGAACAAGCAACAGGGCTGCAGAGTCAGAGAAAACATCACCCAAGGGAGACTCATCACTGACTAGAGGCCAAGGAGATGAGGGAAAATTGGTGGAGATTACCAGGAGGCAAACACAGCTGGATTCAGAGAATCAATCTGAAAGAGAAACCCAGTATTGGAGGGTTTGGAAAGTAGAGCAGGGCTGCCCCTGGCCTGCAGGACCCCTTCCATCCTAGGACTAGCAAACATGCCTTCTGGAGAGTGGTTCTAACACCCCAAGGCCAGACTCCTGGGATGAGAACCTGCCCCACTATCTCCAGTGGAAGAAGGAATCCAACAAGAGAGATATTTGTAGATGACAGCATCAGAAAAACTCAAAGCCAGAGAATCACTCAGAGGGCAGAAACTAAACTGGTAGCTATGGGACTCCAGAGAAGTGCAGAACAGGGACAGGACACTGACTGGGGTCTCAGAGCTGAAGCTGGAAGGACCACGACTCAGGAAGCTGCGAACTGCAACCCTGAAGAACAGGAGCGCAGAAGGCTCCCATAGAAGCAGAGCAAACAGTCCTCCAGCACTGGCCCAAGTACCTTGCTTCTTCCCTCCTGCTTCCCCCTAGTGAATCTCTGGAAGGTGTCCCTGTCTGTGAATAGGAGAATGCAGAGGTACCTCGGTTTACAAGCTTAATTTGTTTTCTGATTTGGGGGAAGATGGCCATACTTGTGTTTGCGTAGGGAAGATGACCATGGTCATATTTGTAACCCAGGGCAGAGTTTGCAAATGGAAGTAATATTGATGAACACTTTTGCTTGTGAACCTAACACTTTTCTTTGCAAAGGGAGCATTTGTGAACCGTTTCTTACTGTATTAACCAGCATGTTTGTCACAGAACTGTTTACAGCGAGTACCCTTCAGGCAGGTGTCATTTCTACCAATTGATTCTTGTTTGCAAGATATTCACTGGTAGGTCTGTTTACTTTGTACTGACTATTTTGAATACTTTTTTATTTAGAATGTTGTATTCACTTTTGATGTTTGTTTCTACTGAAATCTAGTAAGTTCTGGTTATTTTATTTTACAAATTTGTATTTATTTGATCTGTGAAAAATAACCTATAATTTTGTGCTACAAGCTACAAAAACTCTTATCCTAAGTACATTAGATATAACTTTTATGCTTCTCTAGAGTTACATGTTTAGGACATGAGGCAGACTAGAAAGGAAGTGCCCAAAGATGTATAAAAGAAAAAGCTGAAAAAGGGAGAAGTGTTAGCATACTAGAGAGCAAAAGTCTGTGTTATGAAATGGAAAGACAAAAAGATGTCTCTTTATTGTAAACCATCCATAATACAGAAATTATAGAATTTGAAAGATAAAGCAAAACTAAAAAAAATCTGATAGTGGTCAATGATTACAATAATTCTATGAGTGGTGATGACAGAGTTGACCAGTATCTAACAAACTACCCTGTAATCAAAAATCATTTAAAAATATTATAAAATATTTATGTACCTCCTGGACCAAACAATGTGGAACTCATTTGTTACTTATTCAAAAAATGGGATCAGAAAGTCATTTATAATTTAGATTAGATCTAACACACCAGAAAAATTGAAAAATACAGATCAGCAAAACATCAACCATTACACCCATCATTAATGACTTCACCATTATGTTTAGTGGGCAGACATTTTATTGAGATTATACCACTCCCTCCAAAAAAAAAAAAGAGGCCAACACAATAGTTCAAAGAATGACAGTGATACAAAATGAATTCAGAAAGAGATTAGATACTACTCTCCAGATTACCATTGCATTGTGTATTGAATGCATTAAGATATACCATACACAGAAGAATTGAGTACATTTGATAAAATTGTCATTTTTTCTATTTCCTGTTATGTTATCTTATAAAAAATAAAGAAAACATGTGCAAGTTTTTGTCAGCCTGTATTTCAATAATTGGACCAGTAAGTGGTTGAATAGCACCTTCCATTGGGAAGTCAGGGTAAGTCACCAAATTGCATAGGGGGATTCCAGACACAGCTAGTAATTAGCACATCACAAGGCTCCAGCCTTCTCACAACCTTTTTCAGTCTCCAATTCCAGTTTTCCTCCCCCACATCCCCTCTACTGTTGTGACAAATGCTCTCTCAAACCATCTTTTCATCAGCCCTTCTCTCCAGTTATAAAAATAGTGTCAACATTTGATCTCTTCTCTTTCCTTTATCCACTGTTGTCTTTTCTTCTTTTTCTTCTTTCTGATGTACTTGCTTCCTTTTCTTCTTCCTTCCTTCATCCTCCATGTCTCAACCTCTCAGCTGTAACATATCAGTCTTTGTGGGAAACTGAAAAAGCATGAGATTGTTCAAGCAAGTTTCAATGTATACATTTGAAATATATTCATACAACTGGTAGGGGATCTTTGCTAACAACAAAGTTACTCAGTCTGATCCCTGAGTAAGTGGAAGAGGTATATAGATACCAAACCATAACCAAGTCCAAAGTCATATCATGCATTCACCAAAGAGATCACCATATGGGTGACACAGTTTTCCACTCTAATTGATCCTTGATGTTCAGCACACACACAGACAGTAGCCGCATGAGCAATCAAGGCAAGAAGATGCCTCCAAAATTTTTCACTCTCTCAAGCTGGATCATATGGGCACTGATGGGAAAGATGTCAGAAGCCAAATGGCTGGAATGTATGAAGGGATTAAAGAAGAAACAGATGGACACACAAACAACATGATCAACAATGAGGAAACCAGATCTTTAAGATGTCCAGGAAGCTCAAAGATCATGTAATTTTTATTAGCACCAATTTGTCATACATATTAATCACATGCATCATGCAGAATTTGCCCTGTACATAATATATTTTAGTTCTTTTCCTTTCCCTTCAAACCTTTTTCTCCTTCCATTTGGAAAGGCTTTGTTTCCATTATTTTCTTTCTTTTTTCCTTCTTCCTTCCCCCTACTCCCTTCTTCCACTTTCCATTTGAACAATTTCTTCTTATCAAAGATGCTGTAATTAAAGAGATAAGAGACTTCATTAATAAAATACTAGCGAGATTAAAGGATATCAAAACACAAAGTTATGTGAATTAACTAAAATCATATGCAACACAAGTGATCATTTTAGTAAATAACTAGTGGCCATAAAAAGATATCAAAATGAAATCCAGGGTATAAAACATTCTACTGAAAGTATAGGTAGCTGAAATGACTAACACAAGGAGACTCAGAACAGATAAGGTTAGGACAAAAGACCATATATATACTCAGAGATACATTTAAAAAAGATACCATGTAAAATGGATTTTAAAATGTTATATGGCTCAAATAAAACTAACCTAAGAACTACAGGAGGTACTGGAAAAATAGAAGACAACATAAAAAGTATAGACATTTATTTACCAAAGCCATAGCAGAAAAGACTCCAAATTAGGGAAAGAATTTAACTTCCAGGCAATCAAGAGATCTAGAAGCTATCATAGTCATGATCAGGAAAACATTTCTTCGTGACACACTGTAGTTAAAACCCCAGAAGTCCGGCACAAAAGTAGAATTTGAAAAGCTGTAGAGAGAAGCAACAATCACTTACAAAGGCAAATGTGGCAGAATTACAGCAAATTTGTCAACTCAAATCTTGTACCAGAGAGCTCAGCATGCAGTCTTTCAAATCCTAAAAGAAAATAACTTTCAACTGAGATTAGTTTATGCTGCAAAACTAGTTTCCAAAATTGATGAAGAAATAAGGATTTACCACGACAAAGGCCACCTCAAAAAATTCACTACCAATAAATACTCAAATCCTAGACAGAGAAAATTAGGTCTACAATATCAAAGAGCTTAAAGGGCCAAATATACCAAGCAGAGTGAATAGTTAAAATGTAAAAATAAAGAAATCAGCCATAGAAAAGTAATGCAATGACAGGAGTTAGCCAACACCTTTCAGGAATAACTCAGTATAAATGATCTTAACTTAACTTCCCAATCAAAAGACTGAAAGACACAAGTGGCAGGGCAGACTGACAAAACAACATCCAATTTCATGTTATATGCGAGGGACAAACCTCATCCATAAAGAAGTATGTAGATTGAAAATCAAAGGAAGGGAAATGATAGTTTTCATAGACAAAAACAAAGCAGGAGTAGCTACACCATTTTCAGACAAAGGGAACTTCAAGTAAAAACTGATCAGAAAGACAAAGAATGTCATTACATAGTGGTAAAGGGAACTTGCAACAGGAAGAGATAACAACTTTAAATATGTACCCTGAATGTCAGCACACCCAGCTTCATAAAACAAATAGTACTGGACACAAAAGATCAGACAAACATCAATGCTACCGTAGTGGGGGTTTTAGTACTCTACTATGATAAATAGGTCAACAAGCCAAAAAAATAAAGAAAGAAAGCCAAGAGTTGAATCACACCTTTGAACAAAATAGACTTAATAGCTACCTATACAATCTTCCACCTAACAACAATGAAATAGACACATTCCTAAGCAATACATTAAACTTTATCTAATATACACCACATCTTAAGCCATAAAGCAGCATAAATAAATACAAAGAATCAAAATAATCTCATGAATGCTACCAAATTCTAGCAGAATGAAACTAGAAATCAATGGCAAAAGATTAATAATTATAAAAACACATAGATACTAAATTATGCAGTCTTGCATAATCAGTGAATCACAGAAGAAATCAAGAAAGAAATTAAAAAGTACTTAAAAATCAAACAATAATCACAATATAGCATATTGGAATTTACAGCTGTGTTGACCAACAGAAACAATCCTAAGAAGGAAGTTTATAGGTATGATGTCCACTTTAGAAAAACAGAAAAATCCCATATAAGTAACCTAATGACCTACTTGAAAGTCCTAGAAAAACAAGAGCAATCTAAATCCAAAATGAACACAAAGAAGGGAATTTTAAAGATCAGAGAAAAAAATTAATAAATTTGAGACAAAGGAAACTAATGTATCAATGATTCAGATTTGATTTTTTTAAAGAGCAAACAAATACCCAAATACTTAGCCATATTTACCAAGATGGAAATAAAAGTCCTATTCAATTTAGAAATTAAAAAGAATCACAGTGGACAGAGATCTATACCTTTGTTTGCAAATTTCATGATTCTTTACATAGAGCATCCAAAAAACCTCCACTAGAAATTTTTAGAAATAATAAAGAAATTCAGCAAAATAGTAGGATATAAACAGAAAGTTTCTATATATAAAGAATGAAGCCACTGCAAAAGAAATCAGGAAAACAATTCAATTTGCAGCAAATTTAAAAAGTTAAACTCTTAGAAATTAAACTAATGAAGTGACAGACCTCTATTAAAAAAAAACTACATTGCTCTGAAAGAGAGATTGAAGAGAACATTAGAAAATGGGAAGCCATCTCCTGTTCATGGTTAGGCAGAATATTATCAACATGACCTTACTACCAAAGATGATATATAGATTTAGTATAATCTCTATCAAAACATCAGCCTTCCTGACAGAACTACAAAAAAATTCTAAAATATATAAGGGTCAGAAGCAACCCATGTTAGCTAAAGCAATTGTGGGCAACAAGAGCAAGACATGAGCATTACAAGCCCAGACTTCAAGCTATTCTACAAAGGCACAGTTGTAAAAATAGTACGGTACTGGCATGGAAACAGACATACTGACCAATGAGATAGATTAGTGGATGCAGAAACAATCTCAGGCACCTTCAGCCAAGTCATTCTCGACAAAGGGGTAATAATATGTAACAGAGAAAAGACAAACTTTAGCAAATGGTGCTGGGACAACTGGTTATCCACATGCAGAAGAATAAATATAGACCCACATCTCTCACCTTGTACAAAAATCAAATCAAAATGAGTCAAAGACCAACACATAATGCAGAAATACTGAATTTTCCAAAAGAATAAATTGGTAAAACTTGGAGACATAAGCACAGGCAAAGACTCTGAACGGAACCCCTTTGGACAAGGAACAATAAGGAGAATAAGCAAATAAGTTATATCAAATTAAAAAACATCAGCATGGCAAAGTAAAATACCAACAGAGTGATGATACAACCTACACAATGGGAAAAAATTTTGCTAGATATCATGTAGAGGGCCAATATTTAGAAAATGGAAAGAACTAAAAAAAAAGCCCCCTCCCAAAATATAAGACCCAATAAAAATGGGTGATTAACGTGAATACACACTTAATAGAAGAAGAAATACAAATTGTCTCTAACTTCATGAAATAATGTTCAACACCTTTGGTTGCTGGAGAAATGTAAATTAAAACAACACTGAGATTGCACTATACCCCAGTAGGAATGGGCATTATCAAGCACTTGAAACACCACAAATGCTGGTGATGTTGGGGAGAATAAGGAGCTCTTTTACAGCATTGGTGGGAATGTGAACTAGTACAACCACTATGGACATCGATGTGTATATTCTTTAAAAAACAAAAACTAAAAATTCTATTTGACTGAGTCACACCTCTCCTGAATATCTTCCTGAAGGAACCAAAGACATCAAGCTACAATGATGCACACCTATCCATGGTTATAGCAGTACAACTCAAAACAGCTGAACTGTGGAAGTGGTCCATATACCCATCCACTGATGACTGGATAAGCAGAGAATGGGGTAATTATACACAATGGTACTAGTAGCTACAAAGGTGGCTAAATGTGAGTCGTTTGCAGAAAACTAGATGGAGCTGAGCCCAAAATACTAAGTGAAATAAGCTAGTCTCAAAAAGTTGTTCTCTAATCTGAGAGATCCAAAACAGAAGTCATTTAAAGGCAGAATAAAAGAATGATATTAATAAACAGGGAGTTAGGCTCTGCAGGAAGGAGGAGAGGCAGTGAGGAGGAAAGAGGGGCTAAGTATGTTCAATCTGTGATACATATAGGTTTCAATTCCCCAAACTAAATGCCGTCACTATGTGTTGCAAGTGAATACCAGTAAAAGTTTTAGTAAAAAAGATCATCTACCATGATTAAGTGGAATTTATCCTACAGATGGATCGATGGATTGATAAATGCAAATCAATGTGTTATTCCCATCCTACTTACAGAATGGACAGAAACTATGTGAACAATTGTATATTTGTGAAAAATATTTGACAAAAGTCAAAAATATTTCATCATAAAAATTTTGAACAAAGGCCTGGGATTTAGCTCAACAACTCAAGTGCTTGCCTGGTAAGTGTGAGGTCATGAGTTTGATCCCAGGCCTTCTTACAATCTGGGGAACCAAGGCCATGTGAGGTGAGTTCCAGCCCACTACCGCTGGCCTGGGGAGACTTTGGGACCATTGCTCCCAAAAGTTGAGTGACCGCCTGGCTCCCTAGAACACTGGATTAGGCTCAGGAAGTTTCCTGTGGGCCTGAGTGGACCACACCCAATGACCTTCTAGGAATCTGGGGAGCCAAGGCCACACAAGGTGAGTTCCAACTCACCGGCACTGGCCCGAAGGGACTTTGGGACCATCACTCCCAGTGGTTGAGTGCCTGCCCAGCTTCCTAAAACACTGCACTTGGCTTGAAAGATCCTGCAGGCCTGACTGGGCTACACTCAGTGATGTTCATTCAGTCCCATGAGCCGACAGTGCAGGAGGTGATTTCCAACACACCCAGGGGAAGCTTTGGAACATTGCTCGAAACACAGACATATAGGAAAATGACAAGATGAAAGATCAAAACTCAATCTCAAACTTGGGATTCATCCCAAGCATGCAGAGATGTTTCAACATACCTAAATGAATAAATGTAATCCACCATATCAATAGAGCCAAAAGTAAGAATCACATGATCATTTCTATAGATGCAGAAAAATCTTTTGATAAGGTCCAACACTTATTCATGATAAGAACCTTACAGAGAATTGAAATAGATAGCCTTTACCTCAATATGATAAAGGCCATCTATGACAAACCAACAGCCAGCATCATATTAAATGGCCAAAAATTGAAATCCTTTACCTTAAAATCAGGCATAAGACAAGGATGTTCCTTATCACTGCTCCTATTCAACATAGTACTGGAAATACTAGCCAGAGAAATTAGACAAGACAGAGAAATAAAAGGAATAAAGATAGGAAAAGAGGAAGTTAAACTATCATTATTTGCAGACATGATACTCTACATAGAAGACACCCAAAACTCCATTGAAAGACTCCTAGATATAATAAATAAATTCAGCAATGTAGCTGGATACAAAGTCAGTACTCAAAAATCTATATCATTCCTATACACTAACAACAAAAACATGGAGAGAGAATTAAGAGAATCCACACCCTTCACACTAGCATACAAAAAATGAAATAATTAGGAATTAATCTAACAAAAGAAGTAAAAGAGCTATACGGGGAAAATAATAATATCCTGAAAAAGGAAACTGAAGAGGACCTCAGAAAATGAAAAGACATCCCTTGCTCATGGATAGGAAGAACAAACATTGTGAAAATGGCCATTCTCCCAAAACTGTTATAGAGATTCAATGCAATCCCAAAGAAAATACCACTAACATATGTCATAGATCTAGAGAAATCACTCCTAAACTTCATGTGAAACCTAGAATAGCAAAGGCAATTCTAAGCAGCAAAGGCAAGGCAGGAAGCATCACAATCCCTGACTTGAAGTTATACTACAAAGCTGCTGTAATAAAATCAATATGGTACTGGAATAAAAACAGATCTGAAGATCAATGCAATACATTAAGAGATACAAACACAAAAACAAACACACTTAACCACCTTATTTTTGATAAAGGGACCAAACATGTTCATTGGAAGAATGATAGTCTCTTTAATAAATGGTGCTGGAAAAACTGGCTATCCATATGCCAAAAAATAAAACTAGACCCATGCCTATCACCATGTACTAAACTTAAGTCTAAATAGATCAAAGATCTAAATATTAAAACAGAAACACTAAATTTGTTAGAAGACAAAGTAGTTAAAAATCTTGAAGACATTGGGATAGGTAGAGAATTCATGAACAAGAATCAAACCTCACAGGAAATGCTTTCCAGGATCAGTAACTGGGATCATGTCTTATTAAAGAGTTTCTGCATTGTGAAAGAAATCTCTGGCAGAGTGAAAAACCCCACAAACTGGGAAAAAACTTAGTCAACAGTCCCTCAGAAAAAGGACTTCTGTCTAGAGCATATAAAGAATTTTTAAAAAAATCAGACTCCCGAAATTCAAAGACCCAAACCAAAAATGGGCATCCAAGATGAATACACAGTTCTCAGATGAAGAAATATGAATGGCAAATAAATACATGAAAATATGTTCATCATTATTGGTCATTAGAGAAATGCAAATTAAAACCACACTGAGATTCCAGAAAGAATGGCCAGGATCAACAAAACTACCAACAACAAATGCTGGAGAGGCTGTGGGGAAAAAGGAACTCTTCTGCACTGTTGGTGGGCATGTAGACTGGTGTAACTACTGTGGAGGTCAGTCTGGAGATTCCTCAAAAAGCTGGGATTGGAAGTCCCATATGATCTAGCTATTCCACTTCTAGGCATATTCCCAGAACAACTGAAAACATCATACCACAGTGATAGATGTGCACCCATGTTTATAGCAGCACAATTTGTAATAGCCAGATCTTGGTAAAAACCTAAGTGCCCATCAACCGAGGAATGGATAAAAAAATTGTGGTATTTTTATACAATGAAGTACTACTCAGCTATAAAGAATGATCAAATTGAGATATTTATAAATAAATGAATGCAACTTGAGACCATACTCATAAGTGAACTAAATGAAACTCACAGGTATAAATACTGCATAGTCTCCCTAGTGTAAGAAATGGTAAGAATACATAAGATTTCATGGTAATCATGATTCCCCATTACATTGCTTTGAAGCCTTATAATGTTTTCATGCATTAGTTGGAATGGTTTTATTCTGTTTTGTTGAATTTTAATATGTGTGACAGCAGGAACAGCTATTTTGAAGAAAACAAGACATTATGGCAGCCAATGTTGATTTAATATCATCTTGCTCTGAAGTCGCTTTTGTTCTTCTTTGGCCATTAGTTCTCTCATGTGTCTTACTGGATTTTAATACGTGTAATAGTATAAACAAATTCTTTATGGAAAATGAGATATTATACTAGCCATTGTTCATTTTCTGTTATTTGGTTAGAATGCCCTGTAATACTTTCATTCTCTTGAGTGGTTTTATACTATTTTGTTATGTTTAATATTATTGTGTGTGAAGCTATACTCAACTATTTCAAACAAAGAGACATTATGGTAGCTTCTGTTAATATCCGATTGTCTTACTGTAAAGTGCTGTGTTGCTTACATTTTCTGTTCTGATCTCCTTTGTTCTGTCCTCTTTTGTTTTATTCTCTTTAAAATAAAATATAAAAGAAAAAATAAAATTTTAAAAAATTATAATTTTTTTAAAAAAGGGTTTGATTCCCAGTACAAAAAAAAGAAAAATTTTTCAACAAGTTAGATATTGAATATGTGTACCTTGACACAATTAAGATACAACTAAAATCATAATGAACCAAACAAGAAGCATAGCCATTCTCATCACTTCTATTCAACATAGTACTGGGATTCTTAGGCAGAGAAAGCAAGAGTAAGCAAGAAAGAAAAGGTATCCAAGGGGAACCAAGTCCGCGCCACACCGCAAGGTGAGCTGCAGCACGCCAGGGCAGGCCCGGGATTGATGTTCCCAAACATTTTCCGGACCTGCCCTGGTGAGCTGCAACTCACCTTGCGGCAGCAGCACTGGCCTTGGCTCCGCTCTAGGTGGGGCTGGCTCTGCTGGTTGGATGAAGGTTGCTGGGCACAGTCCATTCAAGCCAGCAGAACTTCTGCAGCCCAGTCCAGTGTCCTAAAGAGGCTGGTCGGCACCCAGCCGCCGGGACTGATGGTCCCAAACTTTTCCGGGCTACCATAATGCACAGCACTACCATGTGATAGTAACGCAAACAGCACATTTCAGTTATAAAATCCATCAAAAGACCCAACTGAACAGGACAAAAAGCAGAATGTGCAATGGAAAAAAATGAGACTTCAACAAATGCTGCTAGAAAAACTGGAATTCCCATACAGAAAAATGAAATTATGTGCTGATCGCTCTCCATGTATAAAAATGGATTCAATGTGGATGACAGAGTTAATCTCTAACTATGAAACGACCAGAAAAATCAGTGAAGAAAAGTTGCATGACATTGGTTGACGATGATTTAAAGAGCAAAACCTCAAAAGAATGGGCAACGAAGAAAAACTGTACAAGTTGAATTACATCAAGATGCAAAGCTTCTGCACAGCAGAGAAAAATCAAGAGCATGAAGAGACAGCCTACAGAATAGAGTATACTCACAAGCCACCGTTGACATTTGTAATCATACATTTCGAAGGACATCGGCAACCTAATCAAACTAAAAAGGGGAAAACATTGAAATAGCTACATCAAGTGATAAGTGAAACACTTGAAAAAATTTTGAGAAATGTGACAAAATGCTTAGCATCACTCACCATTAGGGATAGGGAGGAAAAAAGGCAATCTCACCTCACTCCTGTTAGAAGGGCTATTATGAGAAATGAAAAAATAACTGGCATTGTTATGGATATGAGGAAGAGAATTCCTTACAGTGTAGGTGGGAATATAAATTAATAAAATAATTACAGAAAGCAGTTCTAAATTTCCTCTATAAGACTAGAACTTCTAAATACCATAGCAGTTCCACTACAAGAATATATCCGCGAAGGACATGAAATCAGTCAATCAAAGAGTTACTTGCATCCCTGTGTTTTGTGAGGTCCTACTCACAATAGCTGAAGAGTAGAATCAACTATAAGGTCCATCATCACTCAGCCTTAAGTGAGGAGGAAATCCTATCATTGTGACAACATGGATGATTATGGAGGACACAGCATTAAGTGGAATCATCCAGACATAGAAAGACAAGTACCATCTAATCTCACTCTTGCAAATCAAGTTCATAGAAGTTGAGTATAGAATAGGGTTTATGAGGCTAGGCAGTTCAGAGATAATGGAGAATCAAACAAAGTTAGGCATAATCTTGAGGAGAGGTAGGAGAAAAGAATTCTGGTATTCTCTTGCAAAATAGGGTGACTATAGTTAACAACAGTGTATGGCATATTTCAAAATAACCAGAAGAGAGAATGTTAAATGTTTTTACAATTAATAAATGATAAATGTTTAGGGTTACAGGTATGCCAAATATATTAATTTGACCATAAAACAATGTGTACACATATCAAAACTATATTTTGTACCCAATAAGCTAGTACCATTATTGTATCAGTCAAAAATATTTTTAAAAGTTAAAGATAAAATGAAGTGGCTTTACAATGGTGTGTAAAAGCTCCCCTCTAACATCTAACATGTGTATTACTCCTTTTTAAGCTCTGTAGGAGCAGATTTCTCATATATTCTTATAGATCTTTAATGAACAATGCTTCTAAACATATAACTGTGTGGGCTGCCACATGGCTTCCATTCATATTGCATTGTTTCCGTGGATTGGGGTGAATTTGTACATTTTTTCAGAGTGTCTACATTTCTCTTGGTCTCCGCCTGGCCAGAATAAACTCATGGAAGACTTGGCAAAGCCTTTGAACTGCTTTTTGTTCACTGTCCCTCTGAATAAACCATGCAACTATTGTCAGAAAGGGACTCAATGACAAAATAAAGAATCTAAAGAATTTCCAAAGATAGTATGGAAATGTGATGACTTCTGGTTTATGTGAGTTTGCAAGATGATTAGTCATTGTTGTTTATACATCTTGTTCCGTTTTTTAACCAGAAAGCTAGATCCTCAAGCTTTATATTTTCCTTAAGATAGGGATAATGGACCAGAAAGGAGAAACCAGTCTATGCCACCATTTGCTTTTAAAGGTCTTGGAGCTTCCTGTGAATTATCATTATGAAAATAAGTCACTCTTTTCCATCCTTTATATTATTTATCACACCTTAAAACTCTAGAACACAAAGTATTGAAAATAAACAACAGGAAGTGTATCGGTTTCTTATATTTGTTGTTGGTCTCCATGATTTGAATGAATTCATATAATTGTCAGCCACATTATTATACTCAAGTCACACAACTTTTCTTAGAGCAAACATGAAGAGTTCCTTCAAATATTATAAACAATCTCATCATATTATCCCTTTGCTTATGTCAACCAAGCATAAATTTTCTGGATTTAGTGAGAAATTGTAAGAGAGGTCAGGGTCCTACAAAAGGTACTGCTGTTGTCTGTCTGTGGACTTTAGATATCCTCTCCAGTCATAAATCGTTCCTGGAGGTTAGATTCAAAAATAAAATCATCAAAATAAATAAATGGACTAAAAATATCATACAATTCTGTCTTAGTTACATTTTACTCATCGCTGAGACAAAATACCTGATGCCCAAAATTGAGGAAGGAAAGTTTATTTCTTACAGTTCTTGGAGGTTTCAATCCATACTCAGTTGGCTCCAAGGCTGGGTGGCATGATGGCACCACAGTTCATGGTGGCTGCAAACAGCAAGGTAGAAACTGGCAAAAGAGAGACACACACATTCTTCCCCCCCACCTTATGTCATATCCTGGCTTCACTCCTAGGTGGTGTAGCACTCACACCACCAATTCAAGTGCTAGACAATAACCAATCACAAATGTATAATTGTATGAGGCTTGGAGGCCACTGACATAAACCATGACATTCCACCCCTGGCCCCCAAAGACTCATGCACATCCTTTATATGAAAGACTTTTAGCCCATCTCCAAGAGTTACCAAAGTCATAACAGTTTCAGCATTGCTGAAAAGTCCAAGTCCCATGTCTCCTCCAGATCTATGGTAGACTCTTAACTGTGTAAATGAATAAAGGTTAAACATTTCCAAAATGCAAAGGCACAAGATAAACATTACCATTCCAATAGTTACAAACAGGGGAATACAAAGCATTGGAAACAAAGAAAGTCCAACATCCAGTAAGGTGAACATTAAGTCTTAGAGTTCCAGGCTCAGCATTTGAAGCAATCTGGTTGCTAGCTCCCAAAGGCTTGGGTGATTTAACCTTTATGGCACTTCCAGGGATTTTAGCTCCTGTAGCTTTTTTCTTAATTCCAGTCAGCTCGGTTCTTGCAGCTTTCCCTGAATGATCCACATTCCTGGCTTTGCCAAACTTCTAGGGTCTCCACTATACCTTTGATTTTACCCTTACATCTTTACACACTGCTTGGCTTCCCAGGCCTTTTGCAATCGGGTTTGAAGCCATCTTACCCTGAGAATTTTTGCATTCTCTTTGCACTTAAAATCAGTGCCATGTGGATGCTGCCAAGGTTTGTGGCAGCTGGATCAGTGGCCAGGCTTTTCCCTCTTTTGGCTAGAGGGGTGGAGTACTTGGATCTCTGGGCTCTGTGAATCTGACTGTGAGGAAAAGCTTCTCTATGCTGCCACCATTCTGGAACCTGGTGTGGCTGCCACTATGTTGAAAGCTCATGTGGCCTCCGTTGCCATTCTGGAGCATGGTGCTCTGCAGCTTTTTTCTCTGAGCAAAGTCTTTCACTTTTTCAGTTTTGAGGCTGCAAAAAATGGACACCTGTTGCTTCCTGGGATGCCCCCTGACCATCCTTTTATTTCTGTGTTCCTTCTCAGCAATCAAAGTCTCAGCTCCATCTTTACAATCCACAGATTTACTGGAGTTTTCCTTCTGACCAAACTCACAGCATTTTAAATTATATTGCTGGGCTCTTCGCTTTTTATTTGCAACATAAATCTAGCTAAAAGCTCCCAACAATAATCATGCCACAGCCTCAATATTCGGCTGCCTTGAAATTTCCTCTCCCAGATTAATGAGTCCACCACCCTTAATGTTAGTCTCAGGCAAAGTCTCTGAACATGAGCAAAATGCAGACAAATTTTCTGCCAAGCCATAACATACACCGTGTGGAGTCCAAAGACCAATGCAGTCCTTTCCAGCAGAAGCCTCCCCATGCCTGTTCTTTACCAACAGGATTTTTATCTGCCTTCTGGTCTGCTGAGCTCTGGCCAGTACCTTCTCACAAAACAGCCTAAGATATTCCAACACCACTCTTTCAGGCAACATCTCCACACCTTTCCAAACTCTTCCTGCAAGCCATTACCAAAGGCTGGTGAACCACATGGTCAGGTACAGTCATAGCAATGATCCCACTCCTTTGGTACCAAATTCTGTCTTAGTTACTTTTTACTTGTTGCAGAGACAAAATACCTGATGCTCAAAGTTAGGGAAGGCAAGATTTATTTGTTACAGTTCTTGGAGGTTTCAGTCCATATTCAGTTGGCTTCAAGGCAGGGTGGTATGGTGGATCCGCAGTTCATGGTGGAAACCAGAAAGAGAGAGAGAGAGACATACTTTCTTCCCACCCTTACATCATATCCTGGCTCCACTCCTAGTTGGGTGTAGCACTCACACCACCAATCCAAGTGCTAGACAATGAACCAATCAGAAATGCATAATTGTATGAGGCTTGGGAGCCACTGACATAAACCATTACACTGTCTTTTTATCTATCACTATGGTTTAGGTCAGTTCTTCCTTGTTTAGACATCAGCTGATGGATACAAGAATATGAATGAAATCTTGTTAGATGATTAACAATGAAGGTTGTTACAGAGACTATGCCATAGACAAACTTTTACTACCTCATTATGGTCTTCCCAAGAAGCATAAAGAGGTCAATCTATAGCTTTGTTCCTTTCCAGTGTTAAATCCCCAATGTACTAACACATGTTCAGGCGCAGTATGATCAGTGCCACCACCATGTCTCTATGGTGCTTAATCACAGTATTCACCAGACAAGTTTTCTGGATCACATAGGACTCTAAAAGGGTCTATACTTCAGTGAAAAAATCTTGAAACTGATAAGTTTTCAAGCTTAGAAGCAAAAACAAGCAAAATTTCTGGATACAGGTGTGTAGCTCATGACACCTGTGTGGCAAGCCCCAGGTCCTCAGTTTGATTCCTGGTTCCAAGAAAAAAATAAAAAGATTAGCCTGCACTACAGTGGTGCCTGTTTAAAAAAAAAGAAGTAAAGTTTTTAAAATTTTGTCTTTCACAAATAGCTGTGCATATATTAGCAAATGATGAGATAATTCAATACATAGGATGAAAATAATGAACTTCAAGAATAAAGATACTGTGTTTGGTGACATCAAGATCAGTGATTAGTTGATATTGGCATGTTGTCTATTTCCAATTAGGCTTTATCAAAGTGAGTGTGAGACATGTAGAGGTCCAGTCATGGGCAAATTATTGTGGACCAAGATAAGTCACATTGGCCAAATATGTTAGAAATCTCACAGTTTATAACCTTAGCTGCAGACCAGCTTCTTCCGCAACCTCTGGAAGGCGTCTTTGATTTCCTTGTTCCTCAGGCTGTAAATCACTGGATTCAACATGGGGATCACCACAGTGTAGAAGACAGATGCAAATCTGTCAATGCTGGAGGAGCCACCAGAGCTGGAACTCAAATAGACAAACATGCCTGAAGTATAGAATAGGGAAACAGCTGTCAGGTGAGAGGCACAGGTGTTGAATGCCTTGGACCTGCCTGTAGCTGATGTAATCTTCACGATGGACATGATTATATAGCCATAGGAGATCATGATAATGAGGACATTTGCTATCCCAAAGATTATTGATAATATAGCAGTCAGGACTTGAACGAAGAAAGTGTCAGTGCAGGATAGAGTTAGCAGCTGGGGCATGTCACAAAAGAAGTGCCTGATGACATTGGGGCCACAGAAATGGAGCTGAAGCAAAGCACATATTTGAAATAAAGAAGCAGTAAGTCCAGCCACGTAGGATCCCAGCACCATCTGAACACAGAGGGTGGGTGACATGATTGAGGAATAGAGCAGTGGATTACAAATGGCAGCATACCGGTCATATGCCATGGCCGTCATTAGATAAGATTCGCTCAGCCCCATGGTAGAAAAGATAAAGTACTGAAAAATACAACCCAGAAATGTGATAGTTTGCTGCTCCTGGAAGAAGTTGGAGAGCATCTTGGGCACCGTGGAGCTGACATAACAGAGATCTATGAAGGACAGGTTACTGAGGAAGAAGTACATGGGTGTATGCAGGTGGGAATCCATGCTTATTAACACAAGGAGGGACAGATTCCAGGTGAGACCTGTAGTGTAGATGAGCAGGAATGTAACAAAGAGCAGTGCTGTGATTCTTGGAAAATCTGAGAATCCCAGGAGGATGAATTGAGTGATCTCTGTAATATTTCCTCCCACAATCATTGCCTCATTACTCCTAATACCATATCAGAAGGGAGACAAAGAGAAGGCATTGTTAACTCAGGTTAAAATGTAGTTTTACAATTTCAAACCTATTTCTTCAATGAGATATGTTAAAGGAGAAATACTTCACCGTCTTTCTATGGAAAGACGCTTCTGTTGGTCTCAGATTATCAAGAGCTTGTTTTGTACTTCTAGTTCTCAATTCATGGAGTCTCAGGAGAATGAAAGGAGATCCCACAGATTTCAACCACTGTGACAGAATACTTGAGATAATCTAAAAGGATTAGTTGGACTCATGGTTTGAGAAGGTCTAGTCCATAGTTGACCCCTTGCTTGTAGCAGCACAGTACATGATTAGTGGGGAGTGTGTGTCTGAGGAGGGTGTTGGCCTCACTGTGGCTGAAAGGAAAGAGCAAGAACAAGAATGAGGGCTTCCAACATCCCCTTCTCCGTCTCCAGTCATCTACCTTCCTCCTGCTAGGCATCATGCCTTGGAGGCTTCTCCATCTACTAATACAGCCACAGGCCACCAGCAAGGATTTAGCATAGGGAACACTGGGGGATGCTGACAATCTGAACCACACAAAGGGATATTTAAGATTTGACTGAGGAAATTTGTAAAGTATGTCATGGAAATGTTAGGATGATTCTATGGCAGGCAGGAGCCAGTAACTAAGATTTTCAAAAGATTTTTGATAATTAATAACTGTGCTTCATAATCATGAAACCATAGGTGTTTTCTTTCTAAAATATATTTTAAGTATTTTCTGTCCTAGGTTGCCATTTAAATAGGTTTTTATATTGAACTGTTTTAAGAAAAACTATTTAACTTATTTATAACAATTTTGCATACTTTAAAAATGTATGTAGTACATCTCCCAGGTGGAATGAAACATAATAACGTAATTTACAATGTTGGCATATTTTGGTGGGGCAGAAACAGGTGTCCAATAAAGTTATGAAACAAGCATTCACCTGAAAGTCTTCCTGTGAAGTACTGCTAAAGGAGGCAAGCATAAGTCACTCAACTCCAAGAATTGTCTGGATTCTAGGTTATTCTGCATCATAGACAGCAATATCATAACGTGTTTAATAATTTGGACTTTGCTGTCTTAGGTCTGGTATTCTCTCATTCTTTTTTGAGTGGCCCCAGTGACTTAAAGACAATAACCCATGACTTACTCATTATAAAGTGAGACCACAGTGTTCTTGACCCAGAAGATGACTACAGTGGGTGGAACCACAAATTTGTGTGAATGCTTGGCACCCAATCAGGTACTCAAGAGTGGCTCAGTAGATCTTCTTCATTATTATCATCATTTATGTACCAACATTCACCTGTGAGAGCTGTGCCTGTGAATACAAGTGTCAGAGCCGTTAAGTTTTATTTTGAGAAAACCTGTCATCAGCCCTGCAGACAGGGCTGCAGTGTGGTCTCTAGGCAGATGCAGGTCTGGAATCACTGTGCAGGCTGGTCACACTGCCACGGGCCATGAAGATTCGCCCAGCACAAGCAGGGGCCTGAGCCATTCCTTTGACTTTGGGTCTGCAGGTCACAGTTTCCTAGCAGACAGCTCCTGCTGGCCCCATTCTCCATACACAGTGACCTCATTTGGGGTGAGAGAGCTAAAAAGTGACAGCAGCCAAAGCAATTTTGAGAAAAATAGTTAGAGGGGCCCTGTACTTCCAGACACTGACCAGTACTATTAACATCAATCTTGCATTAGTCTACCAGTAACGTGCATGCATGAGCAGGCCTTGTATACACTTTAGAAATAAGTTTAAGTACTGCGAGTAATTTACTGCATAGTAAGTTTAGAATTTTGAAGTGTAAGGGAGAGTATGAGCACTTTCACAAATGACCTCTGAGATATGGTTCAAAATAAAACTCAAAATAAAACTTAATGGCTCTGACACTTGTGTTCACAGGCACAGAAGGATAAAATGTGTTAGAAGAATAAACAGATCTGCATTTGTCCAATCTGAGGTGGAAAAGGTAATCATAAAACAATACCAAAACAGAAAGTAGAAGAAAAATCTGAAAAATAATTTAAACAGACCATGCTACCAACAAGCATTCCACATATATAAAACACAGTTGAAATATGATTATTATTTTTTTTGAGACAGAGATTACATTATGTAATGCAGGCTGGTCTTGAACTCATTTATGTAGCCCAGAGAAGCCTGAAATTCATGGCAATATTTCTGCTTCAGACTCCTGAGGAAATGCAATTATGAAGTGCGAAAAAAAAGTCACAAAGTATGAAAAGACAATATAGTTATGCCTTGCATTTGCAAGATACCTTTAAACTCAATTTAGAATTGGCACCCCACTAACAAGTGAATATAATGTTCTACTATTTTGAGAGAAAATTTATTTTATATAATCTCTCTCATAAGTTTTTTTGTCTCTGTCTCGTTCTTTCACACACATACAGACACACACACCACCACCACAACCACCACTATTTAGAATACACATTAAAAGCCAAATACGAAATCTAGGGAATAATAGGATTTTGATTTTGTGCTTCATAAATAACTGGATTTTCTTAATTGTCTATCACTCCTGTATTTTAGTAAATTATTTAGATGTATAAATCCTTTGATCCTGGAGAAATAAAATGAGAGGAAAGAGAGAGAGAGAGAGGAGAAATTTCAGAATTTCAGAACCTCACCTAAGCTTTTGTAGGTTTTTACCTACTCTGTTCTTCAAGTTATCTCATCTATAAGTGGAAAGGGTAAAATTTACCGCCCTCCAGGGCTGTCACAGGAAGCCAGTGACATAAAGCCTTAAACACAGTGAGGGCTCAACATGTCTGAGTACATTGCTCTACGATGGCTTCTCCATGCTAAAGGGAATAAACCAGAATCAGTCCTGAAGAATCCAGGCCCTCTTACTACAGGGTGGGTCTTAATCTGGATTAAAGAAATATTCATAAATCATCACATTTATTTTCATCTCCTATCCTTGTGTTATTGCCCATAAACATGCATGACAAGTTCCTGCTGCAGCTTGTGCCTTTCCCCACCAAGCATTTTATGCACACCCCACTGATGGATGCAGAATGGACCAACGGAGCATGAACGTTCACATCACCCAATAAATATACATTAAATATATTAGTCAAACGGTTTTTCACCCCCCCCCCTTGGGATGTGAAACAAGACTCTCATTTCTGCTTAGTTTCCATTATAGTTTTATGAATTTGGATATCTGTTTACCCTTAGGATAGTGTTGCTGATATATTATTGAGAGTGAGTTGGATTTTCTGAAAAGATTTTGACATCACAAATGCTCATGGAGAGCAGCTCCCAGAGTATAATTGGTCACATGAGTGAGAGTGAGTCTGGTGTTAGACACATCACCCACATGAAATTGCACCCTTTTTACTGCCTTCTGGTGATCAGGGCTACCACAAGCGAGTGTATTTTACAGCAGTCACTGTTCCCAGAATAGAATGTAGATTCTACCTCACTTTTCTCATTCATAGTAAAATTTATTTTGATGCTTTGCCATTTTAAAGTTTTGTAAGAGAAAAAGGAAAAAAATCTGAATATACTCACTCTTTCTGATTAAGGCTTAGTATGTTTTCACCATCTTCCAAGACAACTTGAAGAAGAAAAAGTGAGGGATGTAAACACAAGTTGCAGACTTCACCTGGCAGATACAGCACAGGGTTAGTTTGATGAGAGATATGAAGTGTAAAATCAGTCCAAGCAGGGAGATTGTTCAGGACAGAAAATGTATGTAAAGGAAGTGAAAGGGACACAGGCACCAACACTTTGCAAGCCTGGACTGGGAATCTCTGACACCTGTGTTACACTGTCTGGGGTCCACAGACCTGGGGGTCAGCAAACATGACACTGGAAAGCAACTTGAAAGTTTCTAAAAGTTTAGAGGTAAATTGTACAAAACCACTCTGGGGTAGCATGAAGACTTTGGCTGAGAAGTCACCCATGAAAGCTGTGTATATAAAGGAAATTGAATTATTAATCATTAATATTTGACAATAGAATTCTGAAGGACAAAAATTAAATTAAAAATGTGCTGGTAATGGAGAAAATTAGGAAACAGAGACCATGTTTTGAACTTAAGATTTCCCCTTAAAACTCAGTCAATTATCATTTTTGATTCAGTTCTCAGTTTCTGTCTTTAAAATCCATCAGGCTTCACAGCTATAGTTTTTAGTGCTCAAATGACCCTGTTATACCTGCTATGCTAGCAAAAACAAGGAGATAGTGTTCCCGGTGACATCTTTAATAATTTGACACTTGTCTGTCACCCCAGAGAAACCCCTGAAGTTTGTTTGAGATGATTCTTCTCACTGAAGGTTAAAGGACATGAGAAAAGAGAAGGAGAAATTGAGAGAGAAACCTCAGGGCAAGGTACAGAAGTGAGGGAGAGAGGAGAGATAAAGAGTAGAAAAGACCAGTTTCCATCAACCTTGTACCTGGGTGCAACTGTAACCATCCCTCAGCATTTGAAAAGATATAGGATCCACTCTTCTAGACTTTGCCCTCTACCCTTGAACCAGATCGCACAAGAAACCTGAGTTCCTGCCAAAGTTTGAAACTGCCCATTTCTTCCCCCAGGACCTTCTCTGGTGGGCCTCGCCGAGCTCCTGCATGGAAGCTTCCAGGCACAAAGTGGCTGTCCACTCCCAGCAAGCAAGGAAGCCACAGGGGGATCCTCTTAAGTGTGCCATGGAGCCTCAAGGTGAAAGGAGAAACCCAATTAGAGGGGAAAGCACTCAGTACTTGCTCTTGGGTGTTGTGGTTGCCATGGAGTTCTGGTCCCTGCTGACCTCCTGTCCCATTCTGCCATGTGGATCAGTGCCCTCCTTCCCTGTGGTCCTGTCCTAATCCCAGGATCTTAAAGTTTACTGACCTTGAAGCCATCTGAGATAGAGAGGACCTAGGGATCTGCTAGTTCCAATCTTATAATTTTCTGGCAAAGAAGCTGAAGTGAGAAATATGAAGGTGTATTCTTGAACGGGTACAATTACCTGCCAACTGAGCATGATGGCCATAAATGACATAGGCATATATGTCCCTATTCCCAAACACATTTACTTTATACACAATTTCTTCCCATATCTATTGGGAATCCATGATGATCGCAGTTGTAAGGCAGATACTTCCTATACATCTGTGGGAAAAAAAAAACACTAAGATAAAGCAAGCTCATAATATGAAGTTCAAGAATTCACAGGCTCATGAGGCGTCATTTGCAGTATACTGATCACGAGTGTTGGTATCATACAGTTCATGTTGAATTCTGGATCTGCCACTTCCTGGTTCTGTAAATTCACCTCTCTGAGCGTCAGGATTTTCATCTGTAATGTGGGATTAAAGGAAATTAAATGAGATAAAGATTATAAAGCACTGAACAAAGTTTATAGAATATATGTCATTCTATTTCTAATGCCACATGTAACATGTATTCTGATTCAAAGATCTTTCTAACTTGTGCTGGATTTCAAACTCTTCATATATTTTTATGTACTTTAGGTCACTTGTATAAATACTGTTGTCTGCTTCGGAGGAGGTTTTGAGAAGGATGGTTATAGCTCATTCCTGTCAGGAACAAGAAACACAGAGCTCACACAAGGTCCCATTCTTGGTTTAATCTACTTACACCAACTTTACCTGTTGGGAGAAGGGAGTTTATGAGGAGAACTTGTTATTGATTTAACTCACATTGTTCAATTAATATTTATATATTGTCCTGGAAAAACAATAAAATGATTTTATCTTTTATTCATTTATTTATTGTTATTTTAAAGAGGGTAAAACCAAGGAAAATAAAACAGAATAAAAGCAATCTAAACAAAGCAGTGTAAGTGATACAGGACTTTAAAACATTACAAAATCAATAATAGTTACCATAATTCCTTTTGTTATATTCAAAAAGCTACAGATATATCAGACATAGTAAAAATCAAACAGGACACAATAGAAAAAAAAGAATAAAAACAATGAATGCAATAAGAGACCTCAAAACAAACCAATAGTAAATCCAAAATGGCTACCATAATATATCTTACTATCTTTGAAATAGGAGCTCCTTCCATTGGATTTGACATAATCAAACAAAATAAAAAAGAATAAATCTCATCCCAACAAAACAATGAAAATGATACTGTATTTCAAAACAAAACAATAT
>PVLA01010198.1:0-66025 GCA_004027455.1 Hydrochoerus hydrochaeris | reverse complement strand
ACCATGTCCTTTCTCCCAAAGAAGCACTCACTTTAGTTTCAAGACCCTACCCTAGGCTGTTCCCATAGAAACCCACAGAAAAAGCACCCAGAGGGGAATGCAGATGCACTATTCCAGCTATGAGGAGAAGGGTTCTCCCCCGACTCTGAGAAAGCCTCTTCTTGTTATTTTACAGACTCTCCATGCAGATGATCTAAAATTGAGCTATCATTTCAATTATGATAATGAGCTGGAAAGGGGACAGATGCTGATTTCCACTAAGAAAGACGCCCTGCTCAGAAAAGCAGACACTGAGGCTCTTAGGAGCAACTGGCTATGACCTCAGGAGAGTCAGGGGACCCCTGCATGCAACATTTCTGAGGAGATGGAGATCGTGAAGGCAGAGGAAATAAAGCCCAGCAACAACAGAACATGGATGTGCTTCAGTTTCAGAACTGGGTCTTCGCAGACACTGGAAAATCACGTGACTGTACATCAGCCTTTCGGAGTGTGGTACTGACAGAGCCATAGAGTTATTCCTGCAACCACTGGGAAGAGACACCTGGAAGGAATACTAAGATCCCACTACTCAAATGTGGTCTGAAGACAATCATGGGTATCACCCAGCAGCTGGTGAGAAATGTAGGCTCTCTGGCCCCAGCCTGATGTCATGAGTCAGGATCCGCATTTTAACAAGCTCTGCAAGTGATGTCTAAGCACATGACAGTCTCAGAAGTTCTCTAATGAAAATGCTGACCCTGCTCTGGCGAAAGAGGCCATGAAAACCTCAGGCATTATCAGGCTTACACAGATGTGCATGCAGAAAGTGTCTGCAATCAGCCTGGCTCTTTCTTGCTACTTCTGGTCAACCACAGGTTGTACGCCTGAGAAGTAAAAGCTGCTTCATTATAGATCCAGGACTAGTCAGGTGACCCTCGTTTACTTTCCTGTTCTATGTGGGACTAAAGATGGTAAGGAAAAATATATAAAGCTAGACATTTTAAGAAATGCTTTATTAATTTGGGTAATACCAAAACTCATGCCCAGTCTAATTGATTGAGCCTGGGTGATTATATTTTCATAATTATAATCATTAAGACCTGAGTATGTGGAATGATTTATTGAATAGCAACAACTTATCAACTGTTTCCTAAAAAAACTCATTTCAACTTTAGATACAGTTGAATTTTCAGAAAACATTATTTTCACAAAAGGTATAATTTAGCTTTTGGAATGTGGTAGTCTGATGGGAAAACAAATTTTGGGGCTAAAGACCATTTACAGTATTTTGATCTTGGCTTTCATGGTCTCAGCTTCCTGATAGACATTACAATTCTGGTAGGGCCACAACACTAAAGTGAAGGCAGTACGTGTCATTTCCTGCCCCATTCGGCCAGAACTGCTTTTCCTGGCCACTTCCTCAGTTAGCCCGGGGCTTAGGTAAGGAGCAGGGGAGCTTCTGGCCAGAGGGTGCACACACTGTCCCACAGTGGGGGCCACTACACACACAAGCCTTAAGCTGGGGGCATCCAGAGAAGGCAGGGCAGGAAGGATTCTCTGACCTTCCTTTCCCCTTCTCTGCTGCAGTGGGTTCTGTGCACTAGGAGAGGCACCCTCCCGAGACTGCTGGAGGGGACACCTTCGTCTCTGAGAGTGGACAGACATTGGGTGGGATCTCCAGGACGAGCCTTGCTGTCTCCTTGCTCATCACTCTCAGCTCATATTCTGTTGTTTTAGCGTATCTCTCAAGACTTTCACTCTTGATCAATCCTGGTCTGAAAGTACTCGGGTTTAACTGTTTCATTGGGTCTTTATTTCCTTATGAAGGCGCCTGTGCTGTTGAATTTATATTGAGTAAATGTGCATGTTATTCCCTTGTCAATTTCTCTTTGCCAGTTTAATTTTCAGACCGAGCCAGGGACCCTAGGAGGGCTGACATCACCCCCCTGCACTGCATTCCCGGATAGGAGAATGCTGTTCCCCAAGAATGCTGTCACACAAAACAGTACTGAACTCTGCCTTTTAACATCCTGTACTGGACTGAGGTTCTGTTTTCATTTTCTGAACAACAGTGATGATCTCCCCACTGGTTTCCATCTTTTTAGATCCATATCCTCTAAATCCATTTCCCTAGCAGTAACTGGGCACAAAGCGCAAGTGAGGAGCTGACTATGGTGGCAGTGTGGTGGAGAGCAGGATGCCTGGCTCTCGCTCAGATGCAGAGCTTCTCACAGCTCCAGCCGGCTGCCCTGCTTTCATGCAGGTCCTGAGTGATGGGCACAAGTCCTTCGTGTGAGCCCGGCCCAGTAGGGAATGCAGTAATCACAGAAAGGGGCAAGAAAGGACTGAGCCAGATTGCACTGCTATACCACACTCAAAATGAGACTGGATCATGAATTCATCCTTCCTGGTTACCTGATATAACAGCTATTTTCCCGGATCCGTGCTCTTCTCGAGCTATCCTTTCTGCTTCCTCCATCAGCAGCATGCCAAAGCCCTGCAGGAGAAACAGAGGGGTTGGGGATTGTGAAAGGGAGGAAGTCCATTGAGCAAGGCCCATAAAATAAGAAGGCTGTAATTCAGTAGTTGCTAAAATCTGTTAAAGAGGATGACAAAAATCTTTTTGTAAAAAGGAAAAAAAATTTATACCAAAACTTCATGGTGGCTGATTAATAAAAAAGGTCGAACTCTCTAACTAGAGCCACCAAACAGTACACTGGAAGATGCAGTCCAGTCACAGCAAGTGGTTATTCTCACTTAGCTGTCTTATTTTAGGTAAGTTTCAGGCCATCCTCAGGGGAAAAGGGGTCTGTGGCACTAGGTTTTTGTTTAAGTTGTCCTTCCACTTTCTAAAGGCAGTTACAAACCAAGGAAGAGTCTCACATCCATTTTGGGGCTTGCCCTAGACCCACCTCAATGTTCTCAACACATCTGCCTGAAATTTTAAAGAGTTACTCATTTTAAGTTGTCTGGGGTCAGAGTTCTACTTCCACACTAGTTTACATTTACAGAGTACTTCAGTATTTGATGAATGCTTTCACATCATCTTACTGGATTCCACAGTAAATTGAGTCACACAAAATTACCAATATTAGATGGTTTCTGATTTTCAATTTTTGTATATGTGCTGCCAAAGCAAGCTCCATTTCTGACTTTCTAGAGCAGCGATTTCTTGAGGCTCAGTCTGATTCATTTAGCATGGCTGCACCTGCGTGTCCTTCCCATCACCCCCAAAAGGCAGCAATGTGGAGAGAAAACATGGACGATGACTCTTTTCTTTCTGTATCCCTTCCCCATTTTCTCCTCTTTTTGCTTCCCTCCTCACCCATTTCTTTTCTCTCTTCCCACTATGAGTCATTTCTTAACTATAAGCCAAAGCAAACAAAAAACGGGTACCTGATGCTGAAACTTAGTAGGGTCCCGGCTGCTCACGGGGACGACACTTCCATACACGTGCAGCTCTCGCACGATGGAGACGCCGCCCCCCAACTCAAAACGGAAGGTTTCCTCCGAGCACTTCCGCAGCCGCAGGAGGCCAATCAGAATGTCCTGATCAGGGTCCTCGTAGGACAGGAAGGTTTCCCAGCCACCATTTGCAGCATAGTCTCTCCTCACCAGCTCAACCTGTTGAACAAAAAGCCACAAGACATAAATTTTTCAAAATTATTTTTATAATTGTATGTATTTATTGAGGCTAATATTCAGTTAGGAATAAAGAATGAATCACTGCTAATTATGTTTCTTTTTACTTGTCTGCTCTCAAATAGCACTGAGATTAAATAAGAGTTCATGCTTTATTTATGGACCATTACAAATGGAGAACGATTTTATAAATATTTGAACTTAATTAACCTTGAGATTCTTATATAGATCTCCAGCTCCATAAATGCTTCTGTGTATTTAAATCTTTGATTGTCCATGAACTGCTCTAAGATAAAAAGTACACATTGTGTCACACTGGTAGCTCTTAGGGACACTCCTTTTTTGCCCCCAAATTGTCAGATTCAATGTTTTCATTTTTAAAACTTATTTTCTCCACTAAAACCTGCTTTAGAAGAGGGGAAAAAAGATACTGGGCTGTCTGTCGTTTGTAGGCAGATTATCCTCAAAATGAGGTAAGCAATTTAAACCAACATTTGACTCAACATTAAGACTCAACATTTGCTAAATAACTGGACAGTGTAAGAATTTGACAAAATGATTAACAGGGTTGGGTCTAATTTTTCCTTGAGAGATCCAAAATGTATCAAATGTCAGTTAAATAAGAACAGAAACATTGATTCAGAGATCCTCTCTAGTTCAGTTTTTCCCAAACAGGGGTCCACTGAGTCACACCCCATAGAGCACATGGCACCCAGCTAGACACTGGAGATGAAGAGGAGCGAAGTTAATCCAGCACATATAATGAACACTTCAGGGCATGGTGATCACCTGCTAACAATGCCATCTATTCATGTGACTAGCACCAACAGGCAGCAGCTGAACAGTTACACAGGAAGAGACACAGAGCTCTACCCAAGGGTCGCCACTAATACGTGGCTCTCCACATGTGAATTAATTAAAGGGGAGGAAAACGAAACCCTTACTTCTTTATTTGTAGCGGCCACAATCCAAGTGCTTGACAGTCCCATGTAACTGCTGGCTACTAAACTAGACAGCTCAGACCCCCGGACATTCCCCACCCCGCACAATGTGCTGGACGCTTCAGATCTAGAATGCGGGGGGCAGACTGGGTTCTCATACCCGCCTCTTCTGCAGTTCAGCTGGCTTCCTGTTTAGCCTTCCTGTCTTGACATCTGTCTCTACTCTTTAGTTACTCTCTGGTCTGAGTTATTCATCTAAGAAGTTAAGGGGATTCAGCCTTGGGAAAGATTTAAAAGAAACTAACCTGGTATGGCCGTACTTTGTGATGAATTTCTTGGATTCCAACCTCTCTGGTTCTCACATCCCGACACTGTCATAAAACAAACAAACAAACAAACAAAAAACCCAAAAAGGTGTGTGGTGATTAAACTGGTAACTGATACAATATTTATTTAAAACTCTCTTTTATGTAAACTAAACCCTGGGCTCAAAATGAAGTTTGGGCATAATTTACATTGACATAAAAGAACTGAATTTTAAAAAGGAACCTATCTGTAATAAATTTGATGATGGGGAAAGCAACAATTTATGAAGTTGAATTCTTTTGCTTTTAAAATAAATTTAGAATTTAAAAGAGACTAACATGTAATATAATCTTGAGGGTAAAAGACTTAAGTCATAGAGTTAGAAAATAATTTTGCCTAGTGGATATAACTCTCTGAAAGTAAAATCCCAAACCATGTATGCAGAAGAGTAGAAAGCAAATTCTTGGTGTATCATAAAAACACACTATTCAGTTACATGTCTGATGGAATACTGTTCTCTAAATGTACCACAAAGTATAACATTATTTTCAGGATCCCGACTTTCCACCAGAGAGACAATATCAACGTATGAAAGTTGATATCATGAAAGCTATTTCTCTAATAACATATTTATGAACAACTGTTACGTATGTATGGAATTCCATAACAAAATAAGAGCTTATGATTCAAGTCTACAATAAAACAAAATAAAACAAAACAAAGTTATTTCCATTTCCTGGGAACCAGTCCAAGACAATACTTTGCTGGAACAGAATATGTAACAAGCAAGGGTCATCCAGCCCTGGACCCGCCGATCCAGTACACACGGATGCTGTCTTTCTGCTATGGTAGCCTGTAGTTTGCAGGTTAGTGCATCAGCTACATCCTCTCAATGAACCTTCACTTGCTGCTCCTCTCCTCCTACTTGGGGGTTGTGGTGGTTGGTGCTATTTTAATGGCAGAAATAAAGTTCTTGAACATTATTGGCCTATTTTACTCCCCCCACCCCACAAAGTTCTAGGAAAAAAGCAAATGCGTTTAGAGTAACTAACAGCACCAAATGACATTGTGTGCTGTCCCCAGCCCCTTCATCCCTGCCTTGCCTGGTCACTGACAGTCTTCTCTCCTACCTGCCTTCTCTAAGCCTGCCCTCTCTGTTATACAAGCTGCGATTGAGTCTGAAAGCTTACAATCAATCATAGCCATTAATGTCTAGTTCCCATGGGTAGCATCTTTACCAGGAGGATCAGAGTTCAAGGTCAGCCTGGGCTACACTGAGAGTTCAAGGCTAACCTGAACCACATAGCGAGATCACGTCTCAAAAAAACAAAACAACTCCCCTAGCACCAGGGGTAGGCCGGGTGAGGTAACCAGGTACATGTGGAGGAACAGCACTGTCTGACAATGATTTCCAGTTCATGACCCTTACCTGTTCCAATGATCCTAATATTTCTTAAGGAACCACATCTTATTCTTCTATAATTTACTGGTCAAGAGCCAAATATCCAGTACTCCAAAAGAAAAAGTGTTTTAGAAAAGGGAGCTGAACACATAGTAGGGAATCACAGCAGGTAGAAAGAAACAACCACTATGCTGATGAAGCTATGCTCTTTGGTGGGAGAAGGCAGAAGGGAAGAATGGACAGAAGGTGGCCTCTGCTGCCTCTTGTGAAGCAGAATGGCTTCGACTTGTAAAAACTTTCTGACTGGTAGGAGGGGTAGGGAAGAGCGACTGTACCAGAGATTTTTGTCTAGGGTGACTTTCCTCCTCAGAGACATGGTCTGGCAGCTGATGGACCCATACCTGTATCCCGAGGTCTTTCATTCTTGCAAAGGCCAGTTCTCTCAGGTTGCCGTGCTCCACTCCCGAGCTGACCAAGGGCATAGGGATGTCTCTGTGGGAGATAGACAACAGCTGAGGCTAAACACAATCCCCTCTCTCCAGGGCAGTCAAGGTGAGGATGTTAACCAGAGGGAAAACACAAGGGAAAAGCAAAAAACCCATAAGGCCAACAGGAAAGTGGAGGCCGAAGAGTCTGACTAGGAAGGAAGGTTCACAGCATCCTCATGACTCAGTTTTCTAATTTACAAAACAAATTTTCATCAAGGTCTCAGAGTTTTGGTGAGAAATATCTGACAAAAATCATTTTATCAAACTAGAAAGCACAAATGCCCAGTACTATGAATTTTTGGCTGAAGAGACATTTATAATAAATAGAACATGAAATAAAATGTTTTGTAAAGTTCAATCTGGCTAATGGTGTGACACAGGGATTTTTAATGCACTACTTTATAGCTTACAAACACTCTTTCATGTAGTTGCTGGGTGGCAGCAACCAGGAAATACAAAAGTCTGGCATAGCCAGTAATTGGTCTCAAATAATACAGTTTTTTTCCTTCATTTCCCAAAAATCCATATTAGACATGACTCTACATTAAAATAACAATAGCTTGTCTAAAGACAAGAGGAGATAAAAATTTACCTCCTAGCATTAACATAGCATAAGTGCTGGGCAGCAAGAAGGCTTCAGTCAAAAGTTAAAGTTATTTTAGTAGCCTCAAACACCACCTCTAGAAAAAAAAAAACAATTAGTATATATTAGAGTATCTCTAAGAAAAAAAAAGTGTGCAGTAAGAATATACTTGGCAAGCTGGGGACATAGCTGAGTGGCACAGCACCTGCCTGGCAAGTGCAAGGTCCTAAGTTCAATTTCTGGCACAAAAAGAGAAAGAAAGAAAGAAAGAAAGAAAGAAAGAAAGAAAGAAAGAAAGAAAGAAGGAAGGAAGGAAGGAAGGAAGGAAGGAAGGAAAGAAAGAAAGAAAGAAAGAAAGAAAGAAAGAAAGAAAGAAAGAAAGAAAAGAAAGAAAGAAAAGTAAGTTTGGCATTTCTTCCTATTCAAAGAATAAATCTCTAATTTGTTGTGTCTAATACTTGGTCAACCAGAAGATGAGAAAAATAAGCCAGTTATCTTTTCTCCTCATTTTCCTTTAGAACCAACTTCAGTCTTTTTCTCCTTTTCACTTATCCCTTTATATGTTAAATGCAATTAGCAGATTTATCCATTCTACTCTAATAAGATATTCTTTACTCAAGAGTATCCAAAAGCAATCAATTAGCACAAAGAGCTATTTGTAAGTCTATCAGGCTCTGGAAGCTGGTAGTTTCCATAAAAACACTATAAAACAAAGACATACCAGGGATTACAAGTGAAAGTGACATTATATGTACCATATGGTTTAGTTTTTAGAAAAACCAGTTTCTACCTTTGGAGCATTATAATTTCACAAAATTAAACCTATTGTAAAGTTAGTAATCAGATGAAACTGAATAAAAGCTACTAATGGAAAAAGTATGGTTTGTTTAGTAAGAAACATGAATATACTACATAAGTGTTATTGTTTTATACAAGCCAAAGATAAAGTCTTCTAAATGTCCTTTTTAACTTTAAAATATTTTACAAATAATTCACAAATACATTAAATAAACTATATAGCACATATATGAACATAAATATACTTCACTAAAATTTTCAACACTATTATACATGGTATGAAATTAATCTCATAAAATCAACTGGCACCATGACCTGAAAAATAACACTCAATTCTTATTATTCATGGGAATTCTATTCAATACAGTTGCTGTGAATTACTGAGCTACATAATACTGAAACACTGCTCCTGGAGAATGGAGTTAGGTTCTCATGAGACTCTAAACACTTTCTTCAACTGATTAATACATAACTTGTTTTATGTGTTTCTGTTAAAAGATGCCTATTTCACATGCAGTTTATTCATTAAAATGAACCTTGGCCACAGCATTTTAACTCAAGTCTCAAAGAAGCTCACTGAACACATGCATTTTCTTTTTTTGGTACTGAGGATTGAACTCATGACCTTGTACTTGCCAGGCACATTTAAGATAGCATTTTAAGAACAGAGGAGAATATACGCAGAAAGATGGGAAACAAAGAAAGATGCAAAAACACAGAAATGAAGAATGCCCTTGACAGGCTTAACAGCAGATAGATATAGCTGAGAACGAAATCTCTAGGAACATTATCAAAAAACCTCAAAAGCCAGAAAGGCAAAGACAGAAAACAACAACAGAATATCCAAAGGACTGTGTGAAAACTACACATGTTTAACTTAACAAGTAATGGGAACAACAGAGGAAAAAAAGAGAAAAGAACAGGAAATATTTGAAATAAATATTTGACTAAGAATTTGTCCAGTTAGAATCAGACACCTGATCACAGATCCAGGAAGTTCAAAGAATACCAAACAGGATAAATTCCCCCAAAACCTACACTTAGGCATATCATTTTTAATCAACAGAAAAGCAAAGTTAATGAAATATCCTGAAAGGAGCCAGAGGGGAAAAATATCTTACCTACAGAGGAACAAAGATTAAGAATTACATATAACATCTCTTTTGAAATCATGTAAAAAAGACAGTGGACTGAGATACTTAAAATATCTCACTTAGCTCTTTAAAAAAATCCACTAACCTGTAATTCTGTCCTGTGAAATCATCCTTCAAAATGAAAAAGGAGGAATAAAGACTTTCTCAGACAAACAGAAGTTGAGGGAATTTGTTGCTAACACATGTGCTCTACAAGAAATGTTATAAATTCTTTAGCAAAAAAGAAATTCACAGAGGTTAGAAACGCAGATCTATGTAAAGAAAAGCACATTAAACAAATATAAGTGAATAGTAAAAACTTATTTTTTCCTTCTTACTCTGATAGGAAATCAGTAGAGAAAAATCAACCAAACCAAAAGCTGGTTCTCTGAAAAGATCAATAAAATCAACTACCCTCTAGACAGAATACCTAAGAAAAAAGAGATAGGGAAGAAACGACTAATATCAGAGACCAGAAGTGGGACATCACTACAGATCTTATCGACAGTCAAAAGAAAACCAAGAAATACTAACTGTAGTTGGAGTGTGCTCCCAGGGTACACTGGGATTGGAAGCTTGGCCCCCAGAATGGTAAAATTGGGAGGTGGGGCTTAGCGGGAGGCCCTTAGGTCATTGGGCACGTGTCCTCAGATAGCAGCTCTCTGGTTAAATGAGCAGGACTGGTGCACTCTGTGATGGACTTGCTCCTGCCACTGTTCTGCTCCACAGGGTGATCCAGCCCACAGGTGGCCTTCACCACGGAGCCTGCATTATGCCACTGCCACTAGTGGCTGTCACTATACACAACTAAGAAATGTGTATATATGCACCCACAATGTGCATTTACCTGTGAAATACAAAGACTCATTTGTAACTCTTTCTACATATAAATTTAAAAATCTACATGTTCATGCTGCCAGCATTCTTTTCAGCCATCTAGAAATCCTTTCAGATAGTGACAAAGGTGGCTTTCAGCTTTAGGGCATTTACTCATATGCTATATCAACATAACCAGTCTCCCATCCCCTCTCTGCCTTCCCTCCCTTACCTCTACCCCATGTCCAGTGCCAGGCATGCTTCTGCCAGCACCTCCAAGGCACTTACTCTACAGGTGGCAGGCAAGGTGGCAGGAGAAGAATGGAAGAGGGGCTCTATGAATATTTTAATAACAAGCTAGTACTTTTAGAAAGACACTAAAGCTGGGGAGGTAGCTCTGTGTACAGCACTTAGCTAGCAGGCAAGGCTCTGGTTCAACCTCCTGCACCATAAAAATAAAAAGCACTACATTCTCAGGGGACATAAACCTGCAAAGGAAGGTTTTTTATCAGACAGTGGTAGTAGGCATAACTGACATCAAGAATAACCAGAAGGCTGCAACATAATTTGAGGAACCCAGGGCAAAATGAGCACATAAGCTCCTTATTTAAAAAAATTATTAGTAAGTTCAAGATGGTGACAGTGGGGCATGTAGCCAAGCGCAAGGGCCTAGGGGACAAACAGGTCCCCTGCTCTAAAGCTGGCCCTGATGTTGAGATGACCTGGCAACACAGGGATGCACAAGGATTCTGACAGTTCACAAACATCCTTAAGGGAAACATGGCTCTCATGGCGCTGGGCAGTGACAGGCCTGGATGGCACCAGATGGACGTTTTCACATTAAGGAATAGGAACATGGGAACCGCCCACTCCAGTGATAAAGTCTCTTTTGCTGAAACTGAGGAGAAGTAACCTAGGCTGAACTGCCTCCATTGACATGCACTGTACTAGGCTGTCTGGACTCTATAAACAGACACTGTTACGCTCTCCCAGGAGTTCAAAACCCAGGTGAGATGACCGAGCATCTGATCTGCTATAGGCATCTAGGCAGGAGTTAACGGTTATTTTCAGAGTTTTCAGCTTAATTCAATCTAATTTTACTTCCTTGGGTGAAAGAGAGATTATATTATGAGAATATTCACTTTTCTACTTTAATAGATAATATTCCACGCTTAGAGGTGCTGATATTTGCAGTTTCCTCATCAAAAACCTTTGAAGCAATGTCTAGGTTTTTTTTTTTGTCTGTCTTTTCACGCTTTGGAAGCCTGTTTTGGTTGCAAATTGGTATTTCTACTCCAAGCCTCACAGTGATTTAAATAGCACATCAAGGCAGACAGCTGTCAAATAGCCCAAGGGCTGCAACAGTTTAATGTGGTTCCATCATGTGCCTGGACAGAATTTTACACTTAATCACTAACTGCACCCTTCTGGGGAGAACACAGAATCTTCTGTCAGGAGGCTGCTTCATAAAAACACCCAGGCAGACGCAACTGACTCAACTGTCAGGAAACTAGAAAGTATAAAATAGTTTTTAAAAGTGTCTATGTACAGTGGGGTATGTGGAAAATAATCAAAAACACCAAGTAATCTGCTAATAAAATATAGTAAGTGTGAAAACAGTGTTCTTACTTGAGTATCTTCCCTTCCTTGGTTCCTCCAGATACCTGCCTAAAAAAACAGCTCCTAAAGTCTTTTTCTCCACCCAAGCCCTGCCAGCTCAGCCTCGTCAGGCAGCAGCGTGGAAGGGAAAGAAGCGGCTGAGTAAACCTACACAGAAAGAGGCACACTTCTAAAGGCACACACCAGAAAAGAAAGACACACGATTTTCCTTTACGTAAGTGAGGTGTTTAGCTTAGTTTTCTATACTCTCAGAAGTGTTCTCAAACTTTAAAACTGAAGCTAGAAGAAGAAATATGCTGAGTCCCAAACTCCAAGATTCTCTTTTCCCAAATCAGGTTTCTGGACCGCTTCACACTGTCAAACACCCAACCTTCTGTATACCTTTGTAATATTTAAATTATGAAGTAACGTTTTCTTTAGCACCTTTATTTCAAAACTTTACCATCGACCTTTTGATGCAAGTTTCTTTCTAGAAGTTCAGAAACAACTTTTAGCTGAACGCAAACTTTACAACATCTTGAAATGAAATAGGAGGTTTTTAAACAACTACAGTGCTGTTTCACTAGACCACGGCTTTCAGCTGGTGTGAAGTGGTCAGTGCGCTGCCTAAGCACAGGCATGACCTTCTGGTTCCCCCGTCTCCTGTGTCCAGAGAGCAGAGAATTCAAACGAGGTAACATTCACAAACTCTTTTTTGAGCTATCACCATAAAAGCACCACTTTTATGATCCAAATTCCATGACTGGCAAATTACATATCGATAACTCATATACAAAAAATATAACTGATGATGTCTTACAATGGAATAAAGCTGACTTTATATAATAGGAAAATGTAAATTAATACACTTAATATGAAATTATATGGATCCAGTTTTATAGAAGAGATAAAACCAGTAACTATGTACTCTAAGTAGGTAAACTGGTTTAATGCCTCATCAACCGTATCAATAGACAGAGCAAAACTTGCAATATTATTTATACTATCTTGTTCCAGAAAGGATTTAGCACATGATAATAACAGAAGCCAAAAAACAAAGATGCTTAGACCTTTACTATGGGCCATTCTTTTCATAGACCACACCACTGTAAGACGTTACTTCAACAGCAGTAAAAAGTAATGTGTACATGTGTGTTTGCTATAATGGTGGCTACAGCAGTATTTTTTTTTTTAAAGCAAAGAAATATGAAACCAATCTAAATGTCTAATAATGGAAATAATTACTGAATAACAAAATTAAATGACAGACTATTATGTGCCATTAAAATTAAAATAATGTAGAGTAGTCTAGCACTTTTTTTGATATTTCAGATTTTTTAAATTAACAAATAATAACTTTCTTCTACATGGGTTACAAAGTGAATATTTTGACACATTGTCTATATTGTAAAATGATCAAGCCAGGGGCATATTCATCTCCTCAAAAACATTTATCATTTCTTTGTGAGAAGGACATTCATGATCCTCCCTTTCTGGTATCTTGAATTACACAACTTTTAAAACTACAGTACATTACGACAATCGCTCTCTCTATTAACTGTCACTTTTCTACCAACTGACCTCTCTCTCCACACCCCACCCAACTGCCCCAAACTCCCTGGCCTCTGATGGTCAGTATTCTACTCTGTATAAGATCAGCTTTTTTAGATTCCACAAATGAGGGTGGTCGCACAGTGTTTGTCTTTCTGTACCTAGCCACTTCACGACCTGTGTCTTGAACAAGAAGACACAGGTTTGGTTTGCAAACAGGGTATTTCCAGCGCATAAAATGTGCTGTTATGTAAAGACACATCCAATTATACAAGAACGATTTTGGAAAAATAATATATGCTCATTATTAACACATCTGTTCAAGTGATTTAAAGTAATTTTATAGAGAAAACATTTTATTTGTGTAAATATAGACTGTATTGCTAGAAATGAAGAAAACAAATTCTGAATAGTAGTAGTATATTGTAAACTCTGTTGGAAACAAAGTATAAACTCATATTAAAAAAGACATATGGAGATCCCTGGACACCAGAAATGCATGTGATAGAAAATACTGACTAGAAAATGAAGCTGATGCCCTACCTCAGTGCTACGCATGCTGTGTTTAAGTTTCAGTGATTACTGAGAACCAAAGTTACGGTATAAATTAAGCTTGAGTCACTTTTTTAATGTAGTACAGTCATCCTCCCATGTCTGGAGGGACTGATGGCAGGATTCCCTGCAGATACTGAAATCCACAGATGCTCAAATTCCTTGTTTCAACAGTGCTGAATGTGTCTGTGACCCTCCTATATACTTCATATCGTCTCCCGAGGCTGGAACACTCGACATAACATAAGTCCTATGCAAATAGTTGTTTCACAGTATTGTTTAGAGAATAATAATAAGAAACAAAGTCTCTACATGTTCAGTACAGATACAGATTCTTCTCTCTGAATGTTTGCAACCAGAGGTTGAATGAATCCAGATGTGGAACCCTGGATTTGATATGGAGGGCCCACCATATACAAAAAGAGTATGCGAATAAAAATAGGCAAAAAAATCAATTAGCAAAATATAATAAATATGACTTCCTACATAAGTAGTCATACTAACAGCTCAGTGATACCCAATGGAAAACACAAAATGATATATTTGAAAGACTTCTCCTAGTGCTTACCAAAAACCAAATGCTTCATTGAACATTTAATAAAGTATCAAAAAAATGTAAAAAAAAGAAAACAAGGAAAAAAAAGAAAGTACTATAAAGACTTTTGTCTTTGCACTGACGAGGTAAGTAAATGGTCAGTCCCAAGGCTCAAAAGCCTGACCATCTCAGCTGGTGTGGAAGTGACTCGTTACTGCGTTAGGAACTGAGCCACTGCTCTCTGCAGACAATAGGTTACCTCAGGCTCACCAAGGACCCTGCCAACTGCACACTCCTAAGAGACTCTAGCACGGCCTCTCATCATACAGCGATCCTTGAAGTTTTAATTCACCCACTAACAGTGAAGCACCACAGCACCACTTCGAAGCCTTAAGCCTCTGCCGCCTGCCCTCTGCCTCCCTCACCGACTCTTCAGAGAGCAGATCTGCTGCCCTGGTGGCTCCATGGCCTGACTTCCTCAGCTCGGTGTGTCAGGGTAACGGCCCACAGTGGTATTTTATGATGGCCATAAGACAAAGCTCTCAATGTGAAACCGTGTCTCTACTGCTTGTCACTCACTGATCACAGCAGTAAGAAATTTCAATACAAGCACAGGACAGAATGCAGACTCTTTATCTGAATGCCTGTGTGAGCTATGCTCGCTACTCTGGGTGGAAGACTGTGGGCCTCCAGATGTGAGGCTGGTTCTAGGCTGTGACAGCTGTGCGCTGCTGCTGGGAAGTGTCTTTGGTGTTCTGTGGTGGATAGCATCAGTTAAACACAAATGATCTTTGTCCTCTGTCTCTGGCAGTGAGTGCTGTTTACTATGTTCTTTTTTCTTTTTTGTACTGGGGATCGAACTCAGGACTGCGTGCTTGCAAGGCAGGTGCTTATGCCACTGAGCTAAATCCCCAGCCCTGTTTACTGCATTCTTGTTTCCTGCTATAGTAACTTAAATTTTTTGAAACAACCTCAAAGTCACAGGAAAACAGTATAAATAATGATTTTTTTTCTGAACAATCAGAAAGTAAAATATTAAAAAGATAAGTCAGCACCAGATCCAATATACTCAGGGAGCTGAGGCAGGAGGACTGCAAGGTGAAGCTCAGCTGGGCCACTGAGTAAAACCATAAACAATAAAAAAGGGTGGGAATGTAGCTCGGTGGTACAGTGTATGTCTAGCAAGTATGAAGCTTTGGGTTCAATTTCCAGTACTGAAAACAACAACAAAAAGGCTGGGAGCATGTTCCCCTGCAATCCCAGCTACTTGGGAGGCTAAGGCAGAAGATCACAAGGTCAAGGCCAGTGTAAGCAACTTAGCAAGACACCAAAATTAAAGGGGGAGACAGGGCCTGGGATGTAGCTCAGTGTGGATTCAATCCCACACCCACTCACATGCACAAAGTACATCGCCTTCAGAACTAAATACTTTTAGTTCTTCCTATGAGGATACGTTCTCACATACCATAAAATATAAGGCTAAGTTCTTCTTAGCCTCTGGCCGTTAATATGAACTTTCGTTTGGTACACCTTTCTGTTTCAAGATGTCTTACATCATATACAGGATATTTTTGACTTAGTCACATAGAACTTGGGGCCAATAGTCCTGCAGCTCAGGCCTGGATGAACCTCATGTAGCCCATGTATTTTCTCCATTAGGAACATTACAGCCTTCCTGTGCTTAGGAATCCATAACACACCTCAGCTCTTGTTTGGGGCCATTTTAGAGTCAATCCCTAACCAGCTGCACAAGTTTTCAAAATGCAGCATGAGGTAGGCTGCAGAAAGGACACCTATTATGATGGTGTGAGGGCTGGAAAAGGCAGGCAGAGTGCTATCTTGCTTTACCACAGCTGAGCAGGTATGTACTGGGCAGCTCACATTTTTCACTGCTCTTCACATGTCTGAATGATATGTGGCTGAAGTGCTGGAAGTATTGATTTTCAGTCCCAATACATTTAATCAAGTAGGCATATTTGCAAACACTGAATCTGCATATCACAAAGACTGACTGTTAGGTTTTTGAATTGTGTTACACTGCATTGATCTAATTATGTTGACTGGAAGAATTCATGAGTTCCTATTTTATTCAGTCGGGTATAATGTTAATATCAGTATTTATTTTGACTCAAATTGCCCCAGATCTGGCCAGTGAGGGCCCTCTTAGCTGGCTTCTTCATTCTCCTTTGAATACTTCCTCACTTTTTGGCACAAAAGGCTCCAGGCCCACAATCGGTCATTTCTCCAAGAGGCCCTGGTTCCTTTTAATGAAGGCAGCATTCAGTAAGCAGGATGGAAATACAGTACCAGGTGTGCTCAGTGCTATAAAATACTATTCTCCACACACATTAGATTTTTTGTTACTTGTTATATTTATAATTATTAATGTAACTACATGTTAAAAACACCAGTATCTTCTATTCTAAGATACCAGAACACTTTAATTCTTTCCTTTTTCCACATCTGCAATTGTTTTCTCAGACTACAAACCCTAGCCCTCATTATCCTTGATGCATCTACCTGTTAGAGTAACCCCTGTAAATGACCAGTCTTTGCTGCTGCTCCCTCTTCTCTGCCCTCCTTCCCCTTCCACGTGCTGCTCCACTCTGACACTGGCACAGATCAGCTCTGTGCAGGGATGAATGCCCTGCGCACCACACTGCTGTATCTCCTCTCACTCTCTTCACTGGCTCTGGACTGAAGTAGCTGTGCCAGAGGAAATCCTGACCCAGGTCACAAGCTCCTGAGAAGCAGGCTTCATGTGTGTTTCCGTCAAGCTTCCAACTCCAGGATGAACAGGGAAGTGAATAGCTATGCTGCTGGCAAAGTGGCTTGGACATGCTGTCCCTTGGTTTCCATCCCTCTCTACTGACAGGTAGCATTCCAGATAATGCATGTTTAATAAAACAGTTCAAAACTCTCGATTCAGTGAAATCACACCATTCCCATTAGAACTATAAACAGACTAGTCACCAATTATCCGGGGAATATAAGACAACATGCTACCTCTGCACTCGGTACACTCGAGTCCATGGAGGCACAAGGGCTAGGATCCGAGCCACTAGTTCGATCAGGTCGCTAGGAGAGTAACTCTTATATCGTCCTGATTTCCAAAGCTCGTACAGTCCTGTGCCGCGAATCACCAGGGTGGGGTAGAGTTTCATACCATCAGGACGAAAAGCAGGGTTCTCAAAAAACTCCTGTGAGTAAAGAACAAAAAGTTACTTATCTGTTAGGTGGGCAGGGATTATCCATTGTCTTAGTTTCTTTTCTCTTGGTGCTGAGACAAAATACCTGACACCCTAAATTAAGGAAGGAAAGGTTTATTTAGCTCACAGTTTGTGGAGGTTTCAGTCTGTAATCAGCTGGCTGCAAGGCAGAGTGGTTTGGCAGAGGGGCAATAATTCAAGGCGACAGAGGACAGCAAAAGCAGCAAGAGCAAAAAGGGTGGGGTGGGGCTGGGTCTCTTTTCCTCCCTTATATTGTGAGCGGGCTACCCGCCCTAGGGCAGGTGTAGTGTTCATGCCATCTCCTTGCACCACTCTTGCACAGGCTCAGGCTGTTTACAAAGTAAGGACCCAGGCCCCCTGCTGAGTCCTTTAGTTAAACTTCTAAACTTCTCAAGGTGACACAGTGAACAACACCCCAGAGGTAAGGGCATGTCCTCTACATCCCAGGATGTAGAACTGTTGAGTTACTTAGTTAAGCTTCTAGACTCCTCAGGTTGACATAACTATTATACCTCTGGTGCAGTCTCATGCCTGGGCCAGCTTCTCTCACACCCATAGCAGACTGCGGGGCCAAGCGAGGGGCAGGACAGGACTGAAACTTGTTCTTGTAGCCTTGTGGGCACCAAACATGTAAGTGTTGGACTTAATGGCTTCCTGTCCAGCCCCTGTCTATAACCACCTGGCCTCCTGTCCCCCTCCATGCTGCCTTTCTGCCTTTGTGAAGCAATGTGCTCTGTGTGGAAAGTCATCAACTTTCACCTAGCTAATCTTCCCAGCTCACCTGAATGCCATGCTAGAGAGGTTTTCCTGATCTTCAATACTAACCACCACACCGGAAAAATAATATTCTGGGGAATCTTTTATTACATCTTTCTGTTAGAATCATACTGAAAATCTATTCAATGTCTGCCTTCAGCTCCAGACCATAGCTTCCTTTAATAATGGAATACATTTCATTGTTTAAACCTTGTAAAAGTTGTGACAGGAACACAGAAAACAGCAAAAAGTTGTGACTGATATCCTTTGGCTTACAAGACATACACTGCGTTACCACATGGGCCATTACAGAAAAAGACTGCTGAGTTTTGGATGCAACTATCTTGTCCTCACTTCAGGCCAACTGGCATCAACACTAACCTGGGTTGTACCTGAACCCTGGGCACTGTATCGACCTCATCCATTTTTGGCACAGTCATTTTTTATGCTATGTTGTCTCCTGTAACCACCTTATTTCTTTACCTGGGATGTAGCAAGGAGACAGTGGGCCTTCTCCTTCCCATGACTTTGCACTGATCGTTTGCTCCAGTCCTGACACTGCATAATATGTGGTGGACAAATGAAGGTGAACTTACACGGCTCCTTGTTATCCTCACCTTAGCATCAGTGACCATTTGGCCAGCCATGCTCTACCTTAGGAAATGTAAGAATGTTCCTTAGTATCTGCTACATTATTCTTGCAAAATTTTCTATTGTTTAACTTGCTTTTCAGAGAAATCTACCTGCAGAGTTCTGGAGTTCTCATTGATTTAACAGTCTTAAATGCTGTATCCTTTTGAACCATGTAGTCTTAAGAAATACTGCTCTGTAGCTGTGATCTTCTCTGTGACATTTACGAGACGCATCAGGTATTTAATAAATATTCTAGCCACCCACAAAGAGTGTGGAGGAAACCACGTCTCCACTTAGTCTGAATTCACATTTAACAGGAAATTTCAGGAAAGTACTTCTGGTCCCTGGAGCCATGTTGACTGATTATTGCTTTTGTATGAGCGATGACAGACTATCCTGGTTCTGGACTTTTCGTTAATGACAGGGAAATAAAATAAGTGTTTCTCTCCATTTCCTCCAAAACCACAGTATAGGGAAGATTTTTAAAAGAAGTATAAACTTAGAAGAACAAAGAGAACAAGAAAGAAAACCATGGGGATAACTGAGAGCAAAAAGTTCTTTGAAAACAGAAAAATGGATGGAAGACCAGTGAAGTGACTTTGCAAGCAAAGAAATGGCAAGATACCAGTAAAAGGTCAGCTTGATCACACCAAATCCCAGCCAGGCTCATGGGTCAGAAGTCCCAGGACTTGGGAAAGATGGAAGAGAAACATGGTAACCCAAGAGGGGGCTGGATCAGGGTCTGCACTCGGACGGTTTTACAGTCTGCATTACTATAGGACAAGGAGAAGGCAAATTCCCTGGTGTTATGGTTTATATTTAGATGACCCCCCCCCCCGCCCCCAGCCTCATGCATAGGTGGGCTTTTGGGAGGTGATTGGACCATGGAGGTGTGATATGATCAGTGGATCAGCCCAAGGTGATGCCTGGTTGGAGGAGTTGGGGGGCTGGAGGTGTGGTCTAGAAGGGCCTATCTCCCTCTTTCTCCCTTGATCTCTCTCTGCTTCCTACTGCCATGTCATGGACTGTTTATCCTCTGCTATACCGCCCTATCTTGGAGCCAGCTGACTGTGGATTGAAACCTCAACAGTCTCAACAGTAAGACACAATAAAACTTTCTCTTTTACATTGTGAATATCAGGTATTTTGTCCCAGTGATGAAGAAAGTAACTAAGGCAGTTGGAGAAACTGGAGAGCCCCTAGACTCTGAGATTCTGGGAGCAAAGGAAGGGCTAGATGAGGACCAAGGCTGAAAACAAGCAGAAGCTAGTGTGCTGATGGCAGACATTCTGCTTTGCTCTCTGGATGCCAGAAGTCAATTTTCGGTGACTAACCATGCTATCTGCCACCAAGCAGGAAGGTAGAGAGTAATCAAATGGCTCTATGATACAGTTCAAAACACTGACATTTAGGAATGTGCTAAAGGAAATCTTATTACATGCATTTCTTTCAATGGAGCAAACCAGCAGCCAGCTATAAAGAGCCTGCAGAAGATCCTCCATCAGTAGGAACAAACATTTGATTAAGGAGCACCAAAAAGCTGGGGAAAGCCTAGAAGCTGATGGGAACACCAAAACAAAAAGAAAAGGACACTGAAACACTGCATAAAGGAAATCAAAACTTTAAAAAACAACCCTACATTTCCTTCAGAGATAAAACATAACATCTACAAAGTAAGAAAAGGATACTGCAGAAAACTGAACAACAAGAATTCAAGAAAAAACTTTTGGAAATTAAAACTATAAAAAAAACACTTAATACAAAGTTTGAAAGATATAGTTAATAGAGTAAGAAATAAAAATCGGTAAAAAACAGAGAAGACAGGAATATTAGATGATCAGTAACGAAGTCCCAACTTTTTCTCAAGTGGAGTTTTAGGGGGTAAAAAACCCCCAGACAAACCAGGCTGGCGGTACATGCCTGTAATCTCAGCGCTCGGGGGTCTGAGGATTGCAAGTTTGAACCCAACCTGGGTTACATACATAAGTGAGTTCAAGATCAGCCTGGGCTACACTGAGCTACACAGAGAGAGAGAGAGAGAAAGAAAGACAGAGAGAGGGAAGGAAGGAGGAGAAAGAAGAGAAAGAGGAGGGGTGAAGGCAAGAAAAAGCACTAAAAGAAAAGAAAAAGGAAAGAAAGAAAACCAAACAGAGACAATAAAAAACCAAGGCAAAATTATGCATTACTTTAAGAATGTTCCCCAGGTGGTGGGGACCTATGATGTCTGACACGACTAATTAAAAACCTCTTGCCGAGATATACCACTGTGAAATCTCACAACCTATAGGGTATAAAAAAATTTCTTCAAAAATTTTTGAGGGAAAAAAACTCCAGGTGTATACATTCTAGGATTCCGGAGTCAGGAATACTGTAGAGGATTAAGAATCAGGACAGTATTAGGCTCTTTACGAGCACTGTTAAAAGCTGCAAGACAATGGTGTAATTGGTTTTTTCTTTTTTAATCTGAGGTAAAATAACTTTTACCCTAGGATTCTACAGTGTAGAGATGGCATGTCAAAACCTTTACTTCCTGTGAGGAACCGTTTTCTAGGAAGCTGCTGGAGAACATGTTTCAGTAAAATGCAGGAGTTAACAGAGAAGATAACCGGAGAGCCAGCAAATAAAGGACTGGGTCCAGAGAGCAGGAAGGGTCCCGGCGGCCCTGTGTGTGAGAAACGGGGGAGCCAGGCCAGTGTGTAACTGGAAGATCAGGCCCGTCTGCCAGTGCGGTCTCCTGGCTGAGAGAGGAGTAAGGACACCTGAGCAGGCAACCTCCCCAGGGGGAAAACGTGACGAGTCCTGGGCAAGAAAATAAGGCAGCTGGTGACTCCAAAAAAACATGAGGTTATTCAAGAGCAGAAATGTCTCTACCACACTGCTTAACGTAAAAACATAAAAATATTGCAATATTAGGAGGGAAGGATAAAAGAATTAAATCCTCAACTTCCACACCAGCAAGGCAAGAGGAGCTATCTAAAACTGATAAACGAAGAACAGCAATTACAGGATGAAAAAATATGGAGGCAAATACTACTGCTACGGCTTTTAGTGTCACTGGATTTGAGAATATTATTTAATATGGTTCCTACTCTAATGGCTTTGGTAAAATAAAGATAAAAAATGACTTTAGCTGATATCACTCTGCTAATGAGATGTCTAAACGGAACAGGGCTGGCAGCAGTGAGATGCTAACTGAGGCAAGCCGAGGAAGCCTGCGGGGCAGCTGTCACAGGGGAATGATGGACGCAGCCCCAAAACACATGTGCAGGCAGCCGAGAGGACCCTGGCCTGAAGGACGCACCAGAAGCTGCTGCTGTGTGCTGAGCCCTGCGTGCGGGCGTCTCCCTGTGGGTCGTGTGTAGCACCTCAGGGAATCTCTGCAACAGGTGGACATTACAGTGGCCTCACTGAAGACGCAAAGAAACCTAGGAGAGAATCAGTGAACCAGTTTGCTACTAAGTGGTGGGGCCAGAATTCAAATTTTGAAATATGTGAAAGTAGTAAAGCCAAGTAGGATAGATTAAATCACACAGATGTTAACAGCTTACCAGGATCAGGCTGCAACATCCAAAAGGCTTATTGTAAAGTTGAGTAAAAGAAGCTATTACAAGAAATACCCACCCCACATGTATGTAGGTGTGCCTGCATTGTATGTGGTTAAACAGTCCCATTCCTCCAAAATCCTAAGCATGAAACCAACCCTGCAAAGCATGTAATAAGAGAGTTTCATCTGACACTGGGGCTGTGGGTGGCTTCTCTTTGCTGTGTTTCTAATATTCCATAATGAGCATGTTCTGCTTCAGTAATGGAGAACATCGATAGCCAACAAGCAATCAAAGCAGAAGGGTCCAAGCGCACACGGAGGCATTCTCCACCTGCCCACCGGAGGTGACACTTACTATAAACTGCTCGATGTCCCGTTCTAGTCCCACATTTGGCAGATCAGGCATCATATGAGCCACAACTTTGAAACCAGAATCTTTGGCCAGGTGGAATGACTCACACACTGCTTTGACAGTGTGGCCCCTGAGGAAAGAAAATTCACTACTGTTATACAAACAAAAAGACAATGAAGTTAACACAGGGAGCAGGAGAAGGTGATCTGTGAGACCAAGAAATGTACAGCTGGGGAAGCAAAACATCTGAGGAGGCCTGAAAGAAAACCATCTTAACTCAGAGATAGTCTCAGAGCTCCCCTTACGCACCTACTGCTAGTCCTGAAGTAAACGACAGGGTAGTAAGGAGTAATGCATGCTGCAGCTATCTGGGTTGCTGCTGTCCGTCAAAATGAGCTTATTAATGCTCATATCTATGTTAAAAGAAGAACAATGAGCTCGAAACCATGCAGAAGCTACAGCTTGTTGTAGCCTTCCCTTTAAAAACCTTGTGAAACTACTGGAAAAGAAAGAGGAGGCGCGAACCCTAGAATACAAAATAGATTTGACTGGAGGGTCCTTAAACTAAGAAAACTTGAGGAGCCCACTTTAGTGAGAAGGTGAGTTAACACTCACCTCATACACTCTAGTGCCCCAGCAAGTAGGAAGTGAGCCGCACCAACAATCCACAGCACTGAAGAGGGAAGCCGGGTGCCAACCTCTGCCTCCTCCAGGACATTCCCGTTCACCACAGAAAGACCCCAGAAACCATGGAGGCCATCATGTTCCCTATGGACCTTCCCATCTATCCTCGTGGCTTCACTTTTTAATCTCTTTTGGCTAAGGACTACCAGGGTTCAATGATGAAGCCAGGCTTGCCTTCTGAATTCCAAGCCCAAATAACCAACACCTCAAAGTCAGACTGTACGATGTGCTAGCTGCTAGGTATGTGTGGTTTTCAAATGATTTAAATGGGATAAAAGGCAATATTCAGCTTCTTAGTTGTACTATGTTGGGCAGTGCAGGCACAGAGCATTTTTATCACTGTGAAACGTTCTACTGGCTGGCCCCGCGCTAAGGCTAGCCTTGCACTGGTAGCTGCATTGGTTCCACTAGTATCGAAAACTTAACGAGTATCCAAAATGAGACCCATCTTCTTCCAAACTTCCTGGATTTCCTATTTTCATTTTTAATCATTCACCAGACACTGCCGCTCACTTCTTAATGGGATATTGGTAATTCCTGCTTGAATTCCTACAGTAGCCTCCTGCTTCCTGCATGGGAAAAGCCACCCACGGCAGGGATGGGGTGTGGGGTGTACATGTTTGTAGGACACTGGAAGAGGAGCCACAGGAGAAGGGCTGAAAAGGAGGAATCTCAGACTTCTTTGTCCTAGACTGGTTGGAAGGAGGAATGTGTGTGAATGTGAGGAAACTGGGGAACAGAGGGGAAAAACCACCCTGTGGGAGCTCTCTGGCCACCCTCTCACCTGTTGGTGTCTCTGGCGACATCTTCGTACACACTCTGCACTCCGATCTCCAGCCTAGTGCAGCCGTAGGTCAACATGTCACTCAAGTGTCGCTTCATGCAATAATCTGGCCTGGTCTCGATGGTAATTCCGATACACTTTGTGAGGCTTCTCTCGGAATACCTGTAGAGCACATTTAAAGATAACACATCTGCTATAATCTTGGGTCATTTTCTTTCACTCAAACAACTGCCTTTCCCTAATCTGCCCAGGATGAGGCAGTGGTTAGGAGCAGACTATGGAGGCGAGCTAAATTCAAATCCTGGCTCTGCTACTTTCCAGCTAGGCAAACGGCAATGCTATTAACCTCTCTGGGCTTCAGATTTCTTATCTGCAAAATGACGATAATAGTACCTACAGCTCACAGGACTGACGTGACTGAACTAGCAGATAGGAATGTCATTATCATTATCCTTATTATTCTCATGCAGTGTGCTGCAACTATAATCTTCTGCAAAACAGTGATTTCTACAGTGAAAACCTATTTTTCAATTCCTAGTAACCATTTTGACTTCAGTGAAAACCATCTGCATTATTTTCCACTCTGTATTTCAGAGTCATTTTAAACAAAAGGCAAAAAAGAGGGACAGAGAATATATGTAATGATCACAGGAATAATTTAGATGAAATAAATGCCTTCTACATATACAGAAATCTTTCCACTAAGCCTATTACTCTTAGTAATAATTTACAAAATCAGAAAACATTTTTGTCATCTACTAAAAGTAGGTATCAGAAAAATGAGTAGCACTTTGGATTTCAGCTCTGTGAGACAGTGGTCTTAATGCTGGCCACTGGCCAACAGGAGTCAAATCACTTGCTCAGGGGCTGGAGAGGTGCAAGGACAGAAAGTCACTTTGATAAGGCCACCCTGGGTCAACAACTGCATCACAGACTCTCAATATACAATCCTTCCACGAGCTCTGTGAGTCCTATCATCCCCATTTTGCAGATAAAGACACTTAAGTTCAAACAGAATAACAGCTTATCCAAGGATATAGCACCAAAAATTTCAAGTCCGGATATGAATTTAGTAAGGTCTTATGATAAGAAGCAAACATACAAAAATCAACTGCATGCATAATGCTGTCAACGACCTAAAATAAAATCTGTAGCATTAACAAAAATATTTTGGAAAAAAATTTACAAAAGGCTTACCAAATCTCTACATTGAGTATTGCTAAGGGAAATTAAAGAAGATGTAAATAAATGAGATAGACTATATTCATGAATTGGAAGACAATAAATTATCAATTTCTTTTAACTTCCATAACACTTTTTAATAGAAATTAGCCAGGCTGGTTCTAAATTTTACAAAGAAATGCAGAGTTAGGCTACCTAAAGCAGTCTTGAAAAGCAGTCACAAAGATGAAGACTTACACTGCTTTACCTCAAAACATAGTAAGCAGCTACACTCACACACACTGTGGAGTACCAACGGAGGACAAAAGCAACAGAAGAGCCCAGCCCCTTGTGAATACAGCCCTTTGATTCTTAAGAAAGTTGTGATGTAACTCAAATGGAAAAGAAAGGCTTTAAAGATTTAAAATAACTGGCTACCTATCAGGGAAAAAAAAGAAATCCTGACGTCTACCTCACACTATACATAAAAATTAATTCAAGGTGGACCACAAACCCGAAGTATAAATGCTAAAATTGTAACTAGAAAACAAGAGAAAATTTTTATGACTTAGGAACATGTAGCAGTTTACTAGAGACAAAACAGAAAGTAATACCCATAAGGGAAAAAATTGCTAAATTAGACCTCATCAATTCTGCTCAAAGATATCATTAATATAATGAACAAACAACAAACTGCGTCTTCATATTTACACAAAAGTGTTAAAGGATGGGATTCCAGGATACATAACAACCCAATAAAAAAACGAACAGAACATTTTAATAGACACCTCACGAAGGAAATATTCAAATAGCATAAGCATGAAGTACTTCATGTCACTAGTCATTAGGAAGATGAGAATTAAAGCCTCAGTATCATCCCATACCCACAGAATTCCTAAAATTAAAAGGTCTGGGGCTGGGGCTAGACTATCTAAAGGAGTCACAATGATGAAGACTCACATTACCTGATTTCAAAACAGTAAATGCTACAGTCATCGACACTGTGCAGCACCAGCATTAGGTACCAGTAAAACCAGAACGGCTGCCTATGGGAGGCACAGGGGAGGATTTCTTGAGAAGAGGTGTAGTTCAGGAGCAGAGCATTTGCACAGCATGTGTGAGGCCCCAGCACAAGTGCACACACACACACACACACCCCAAAAAACAAAAGGCCTTGAACAATCATTTGTTTTTGAGGCTATAGAACAATCATGAGCTCAGCCATTACTGGCAGGAGTACAAATGATACAGGCATCTGGAAAACTGGCTGATGGCTTCTTGTGACCTGACCTTTTTTTTTTTAATTGGTACCAGAAATCGAACTCACAACTGCATGCAAGGCAGGCGCTTATGCTGCTGAGCTAAATCCCCAGCCCCTGATGGCTTCTTTACAACTAAAAAAACCTGGCAGTAACTAGCAATTCTAGCTACCCAGAGAAATAAATATGTATATTCACAAAGACTTGTATAAGAATATTCTGTGAAGCTTCACACATAGTCACCACTGGAAATAGCCCTGGTATCCATTAATGGAAAAATGGATAAACAAACTGGTTGATGCCTATGATGGAATACTACTTGGTACTAAAAAGGTATCAAGTACTAAACTCCTAATAACACTGATGCACCTTAAAATACTGTGCTCCGTGAAGGAAGCCTTATACAAAATACTACATGCTAGATGGTTCTATTTATGCGAAGTTCTGAAGTAGGCAAAATCCATCTATGGTGAGGAAAATATCAGCACGGCTGCCTCTGCAAAGTACAGGCAAGCGTTTCTTGAGAAGGGCAGAAGGCAGCTTTCTGGGATAATGATAATGTTCTACATCTTAATAGGGCTTTGCTACATAGGTACATGCATTTATTAAAGCTACTTCATGGTATAATTAAGATCTGTGTATTTCACTATACGTAAATTTATGTCAAAAGAAAAACACCCAACAATGAACACAGGTAATCCATGAAAAAGTATGAACCTGGAGAGAAGTATGGTAAGCATCCATCTTACACACACACACACACACACACACACACACACACACACACGAGACTGATGAATGGATAGTGGAATGAACAGATATGATAAAGGTATTGCAGAATCTAGGTGAAGGGTAAGTGGATGTTTACTGGGAAATTCATTCAAATTGTCTTTCAAATAAAACACTGGAAGAAAAACTGGTATCATCTCCTTTACGATAACCAGGACTGTATCTTAGGTTGCCGAGCTGTTGTTAAGGACCGTTTACGGAAAATCAGCATAAGTCAAAGTGGTCAGTACATCAAGTGAGGAGCAGGGAGTACCAGATTCAGGAGGTTCTGAGGCCCGGGGTTCTAAGGCCCAGAGCGGCAAGGCAGGACAGTCGCTTTCAAGCCTCCAGGTTACTGTGCTTGCCTCAGAGATTTGCAAGTCTAGAAAACCGACCCTGTTACCCAGCATTCCCTATCACTCTAGCTCTTCCAAGACATCTAAGGACAGTTAGAGGATTTAAAGGCATGGGTGAAGGGGGAAAGAAGGGACGGAAATGAATTACAAATTCCAAGGGAGAAAGTGTGACTCACCGGCTTCTGGATGGGCAACTATCCTTTTAAATTGCATCTTGTAAAAACAGCCAAGGAGCATTAAAGATTAAATGTGAACCTGCTTCTGGGCAGAGCTGATTAAAAAGTAATAAAACTCTTTTAAAAGGTTGCTCTGAGTTATTTGGCAACTTTTGCATCCCGGTGAATGGGTGACTCAGACTCCGCCATTGGTCCTCCTCATCTCCAGTGCTATGACTCTCAGGGATGACAGACACCAGGAACTGCCGCTCTCCAGACTCGGCTGACAGTGAGGAGAGACTGGCGCTGTGCTCAACACGGTGAGCCTGCACAGAGACCGTAACCCGCTTTGTCCTTGAACGGATCTCATTTACTCAGCTTTCCAGTTTTCCCACCTGCAAGGATATGATGTGCTGCCTGTCACAAATAACCAGGCTCCCCTCCCTGGAGTTTTTCTTCACCCTAATACCTGATCTTTTAAGTAAGAGGCCGACCATTAGCAGGGACACTGGGCTAACGGTGAGGCCCGATCCTGGCTTCAACAAAGACTTTACCCTTAAACACTGTCCACTCGTCTGCCTCAACATATAATTTTCAGCCTAGTTTAGAAGTCAACGTTAAAAAGCACCCTTTAAATGTAATGAAAGGTAGTTATACCCGTGTAGTGAGCACAAGCGTCTAATAATTAGTAGCAAAATAAACTTGAATTTCATCACTTTACATCTGAGAGAGGCCGGGCAGTAGGAAAACTGGCCAATTTTCACCAAAATCCTCTGCACAATTTAATTCAGAGAACAGCAAAGTTGAATCCAAACATCTTGAAAAAGGACGCAATGTGCCAAAAATACAGTTGTCCTGAGCTGCTCGTTATTTCACAGTGATGCTAATATTTGCAGATAATTTTTGTGTCTAGCTCTCTAGTTCAGGTCAGACTGCTTGTTCAAATAACACAACATTTCCCCCAAACAACTACTAGCTCTGGTGTAGGAAGTCGGTAGCAAAAAAATTCACCTCGACAAAGCAGATAAGAGTTTATAAACTGGCTTTTTTTTTTTCACATTGCCTTATAAAAATACAGTGATGAGGAGAACACAGTGAAACGCAGAGTGTGGGCCAGCAGGGCTCTGCGCAGCATAAGGATGGTTTTATGGGTCCCGGACTGCACTTTTATTATTTCCTGAGAGCCATTCAAGAGATTTGTTGCAGTGAAGACTCAAGTCATATATAAATTTTTATTTGAAAAGTAAAGCATTTGTTGCCCTCTTGAGGTAAGTTCAAGAATAGAAACAAAACAACTTGGGCTTTGCCTTCTCCATTACCGAAAGAGGCTTTCTTCTCCCCAGGTTTTTTAGAGAAACCCTTGGTGAACTGAAGTTTGCTTATTTTAGGGGCACTAGCACATTTCTACACAAAGCTTCACTTCAAGGATAAAGTCAATTGTTACAGTTGCAATGGATGAAAACGGCACACAAATACTCATCACACAGAACTCTGCTGGGACCACCTACTTTACAGAACCCAGGTGCTGTAGGGAACCCACTAAGTTATTTATAGCCCAACTCAACTTAATAGAGAAGGTCTCAGCACAAGAAACCTGCACTGAGAGAGGAAGACACAGAAACAAGAGCTTGGAAAGAAAACTGAATGGTCTTCAAAGACCACCCTGCTAGGAAGTTTCCGAGCTGGCTGACTCTCAGCTGTGACCATCTGAGGTACTGCTGCTGCTCCGAAGTCTTGTGGCTTTGGACTAATTTAGTTTCCTTAACTGCATTTTATCAAGGCTGTCATGCGACTTTTCGGTATCAAGAGGAATGAGCTGGATGACATTACTCCTCTCAAGTTTGAAGACTTCAGCGTTTCACTAAGCATGAGTCACACTCATGAATGATCAAGGTTTTGAATGAGTAGTAAAAATAGTTTCTGTCTCATCCTGCTACAGACGCTCCTGTGGGAGTCAAGCCCACTGCAAAGTCTGGATTCAGAGACACAGGTTCACCTGTCACACACCCTCGAGTCAATCAGACAAGCAGGCTGCTCACTGTGACACGTATTCTCCCAGCGGTGGCTCTTTACACAGGCCCCACAAGCTACCTTTGCACTTTTACTTAAACTTATGAAAAGCCTCTCTGTTCTTTTTATGTTTTACAGACTCGAAGGAGACGAACAGGGGAAGCAGATATGATACACAAAGATGTCACTCTGCCTAATTTCACAAGGCAACCCCACCAACATCAGTCACTGTCAATATTTCATGCACAGACTAATCAATCAAAATCTGTTCACACATTTACTTAAGCCTACTATGTACTGTGAACTGCTTTAATGTAGAGTAATAAAGCCACCCGTGGTCCACTCAAAATCTGGTCCTAATCATCACCACACCAAAACTGTGAGAGGGGCACAGTTTGAAAACCTGAGTCAGCTGGACAACGTTCCCCTTTTTTTCTTATAATCGAGGAGCCAGAGACAAGCCTGAAGGTGATAGCAACAGCAGAAAACAGAGACCACATTCCTTCTAATAGTTTCAAGTTCTAATGATGCACACACAGGTGTACAAGTACATATGTACACACACACACACACACACACACACACACACACACACACACACAGTATATGCAGCACAATTTTACACCTAGCAGCTTCTAGCATGGGAGCAGAGGTCAGGCTCTGAAAGCAAAGGAGCCTGGGGTCTATTTATTTTTGTTTGTAGCGCTGGAGCTTGAACCTGGGGCCTTGCGCACATGAGGCAAACACTCTACCACTGAGTTACACTCCCAGTCCCTGCCTGGGCTTTATGCCCTCACTCTGCCACCAATTCCTATAGTAGCTTTGGACAAGTTACTTCATCTCTCTGTGACTCAGTTTCTTCATCTGTAAAATAGAGATAATCTGAAGACTTAACTCAAAAGGTTTACTGTGAGTATGAAATAAGTGAATCAAGCACCTGTCACAATCCTGGCACTATACACAGAGCAAACATAAATATACTCCTTTTCTCCTGTTTCCAATACCCCTGCCTCCTCAGCGCTTAGGCCTCCGGTGAGCACGGTTCTGCTGCGTGTCCTCTCTCCTCCACACACGCACTCATGGACACACAAATGACAATCATAAGCACTGCTCTACACAGTGCTTTTTTCACTTCGTATGCCCTTGATATCTGACTTTCCCTTAGGTGACCTCATCCATCTACATATAGCTGCAAACAGCACCTGTGAGCTAGTCACCCCCAGGTTTCTAGTGCTAGTCCAGGCTTCTGTAGTGATAGCCCACCCAACACAGCCACTTGAATACACTGCAGACATTTTGAACCTAACATACCCAGAGAAAATCTCTTGGTTTTCCTCACCTACCCTGGCTCGTCCCTCAGCCTCCTGCAGCCCAGCATACCACGTTACCTTCTCACCACTGCCTTCAGCCCAAACCCGTGTGTCATGCTGGACTTCTTCCTTCTACCTCCAACCTTTTCATCACCTCTGCTGTCACCCTTATCTTAGACAGTCAAAGGTCCTATCAGCTTCCCCTTTCACTCTTACACCCCTCAAACTGCTAGCCAACAGCAGCCACCATGACCTTACCCATTCACCAGTACACGCACCCTCCCGTTACAGCCACCCATCCTTCCCGCTGCATTTCACAAAAACCCAAACTGCTTCACCTCCTCACAAGTGTGTATAATCTGGCCCTTATCCAATCATATCTCAGGGCATTTATCCTCTTGTCCATTGGGGTCTCTTCTAAAGTTTAAAGACTTTGGCATTTACTAAGCATCCTGCACCCCAATCCAACCATTGCTCCTCAAGCTGCTTCCTGCTCCGGTGCCTCCGTCTCATCTCTCTGGCTGGGATCTGACTGACTCCACTTTATCTGCCAGGTCCTGTCTAGCGTAGTTGTGTGCTTCCATGGCAGCACTCACTCTCTGCAGTGTGCTGAGCTGGCAGAATAGAAACACCATGAGGACAAGAGCAATGTTTGTCTTACTTACCACATGGCTCCTGGGGCCTAAAACAGTGCCTGGTACTAACAGCCACTGCGGAAGCATTTGGTAAAACGATACTAACAACAGCAGCAAACAATTAGTCTCACAGTATCTGAAAATAAAAACTATTTTAATACTTCTTAAATTATTGAATTTTAGATGAAACCTTGTACTTTTCCTGCTAAATTCTGGCACACAGAGTATCAGAAGAATTCATAATTCTCTTATTTTTTTTATTAGAATTCAGAAAGAATAGATGAATCTATTGTAGTTCCAATGTTTGCCCCTTTGACACTCCATGTTGAAATTTAGTGGCTAATGAAGTAATATCGAGAGACAGGACCTCTGACAGGTGGTCAGGGCATGAGGTCTTAGCCCTCTTGGGCGGAATAACACAGTTATAAGAGGGGAAGTCAAGCCTCTTTGTGTTACTTGTCCTCTTGGTATAACACAGCAAGAAGGTCCCTGCCAGATGCTTATACCCTGATATTGAACTTCCCAACTTTCAGAACCAAGAGACAATAAACTTTTGTGATTATAAACTATCTAGTCTCAGGTATTTGGTTACAGCAGCACAAAAGAAACTAAGAGTCCATTCATAAACAGGAATTATGTAATTGTTCTAACAGTCACTAATAAATCAGGTTTTAAAAATAATAAATAGGTTTTAGAATAGGCTTTAAAAATAGTTACTTATTTTGTTGATTTTATAGCAACTGAATATTTCTGAGAAATAGTATCCAGCTTGACTGAAACTAGTCCTAGTTTGGATTAGCTTAAGCCTGAAAAAACCTTTCACAGACTACATTTTGTGAATATCTCTATTTTAAAGTACAAACTTGTCTTACTTTTCTTATTGCTGAGACAAAATTGACACCCAAAGTTAGAGGGGGAAAGGTTTATTTAGCTCACAGTTTGTGGAGGTTTCAGTCCATACAGCTGGCTCCGAGGCAAAGTGGCACATGGAAGACGGGTAATAGTTCATGGTGAGAGAAGAGAGCAAAAGCAACAAAGAGAGAGAAGGCAAGCCTTTTTCTGTCCCTTATATAGTATCCAGGCTACCTGGGTCAGTGGTACCAATCCAATCACCCATTCTTAATCCCTGCATGGCACTACAAGTCAATCACACATTCTAGATTCAACCATCTCTGAAAAAACTGTATGACCGTGTGAGGCTTTGGGGGACATCTAGACACGAACCATAACATACATCAATGAGTCATATTCATTTTGTTTGTTTGAGATAGGGTTTCACTAAGCTGCCAAGGCTGGCCTCAAACTTTTAGTCCTTCTGCTTCAGCTCCCAGAGTAGCTGGGATTACAGGCATATCCTATTATGCATGGTATTTTTTTCATTCATTCATTCATTCATTCATTCATTCATTCATTCATTCATTTTTAAAGAGGATTATTTCAATGAAAGTGATCCTTTCCCACAAAACAAGGTAGGGTACAAGAAATAAGAATGTCAATATATAGAATAGAGGAATAGAGAACAGAAGCACTCTTAGAAACATATTTCTAAAAGGATAACCTAGCAACCATGCTGGAGAGTGAGATAAAATAATAATTTCTTACTTGACTGCCTCATAAATATTGTTGGAAGTATGTCCTGATAAGGCATCATGTAAATTTCGAATAAAATAATCCCTGTATTCTTCTGGAAGGGCCATAAAAGTTCCACCCATCACGATAAACTCCACTTTATCCACACTGTGACCAAGCTGCTTTAACTGAAAGAAACACAGATTCGTCAGCATTAGGAAGGCACTGGTAACTGTTCTAACAGGATATTACAAAAGTTCTGATTTTATTTTTCAGTGAGTCATTAGTACAGTTTAAACATGAGAAGACATTAAACATTTAGCAAATTCTGTAGATAAAAAACAGTCTAAAAGAAAAAAATTGCTGCTTAAGGGAGGGAGAGAATTAAACATGAACAAAAACACTGGCTTCAATACCTAGAGTTAGGTGGAAATTTAAAAACCAGACTTAAAAACAAACTTATAAACTAGAAAGCAGTAAAGACAATATAATATCAAACGCAATATAATAAATATTTATGTGTCATACATCTTATGTCAGAGTCTGTGATAAGCCTTGGGGACAAAAGAGATACATTTCTGATTATGTAACAATTATGCATGCATGATTGTACAACATAATCAGGACTTCACAGATGGAAGAAAAAAGAACACTAAATTAGAAAGAAAAATCAAGGAATCAGTTTATAATCGAAGACCTGAGTCACAGATGACCCCTGAAGCCTGTCTTCTGGGAGAAAAAAAAAAAAAAAAAAAACCCATGAAAGCGAATGATTGATTAAAAATGAAATATTATGTCTCCTCTACTGGGTAACATAATGGCACAAATCTTTCATTCTGTCAGCTCCAATAAGCCAAGACTGTAATTTTTAAAAATAGGTATTTAAATTTCTTGCTGGAAACCAGGGTAAAGCAAAGTGCAAAATTATAAACTAGATTTAATAAATTATGTAAGGCTGTCTGTACTAATTAAGACAGAAGGGCATCTTTTTAGATTTGTTTTCTGAATAAGGCAAATAACAATTCATATTTTATCTCTATCTATCTATCTATCTATCTATCTATCTATCTATCTATCTGTGCTTCAACACTAAAAGAACATTCCGCTTCCATATCTATGATTCCTTCTAAGGAATATACATCAAAATCATTGTGATGGCATTCTCAAAACAATCTAGCCAGGACACTACAGGTAAGCATCAGTCCATGTCATGGAAGTGACAGTTAGTAAAGAATCATCACCCTATTTTAGTTCCTAAATCTCTAAAACTCAGGCTCCTTTTTAGTAAATGTGAACATTTCACATTCTACTGAAACACAGTTTTGTATTTTCAATGAGTTAAATACCATAGCTTAAAAAACAAACAAACAAACAAACAAACCAACAAACTGAAGCCAAGGTTGGTGTAGAACACGTTTTTCCAAGCTATAACACGCTCCCCTCTGCTAATGCAGGCCTCTCCTACTGCTAATGATCTTGTCCAAGAGCATGCTTAGATGATAGTGAAGTGAAAGTTAGAACCAGGCTAATAAACAATTAAATAAATGCTGAGCAATTTACTGAGTATGTTATATCCCACTTACTATTTTAGCCGTGTATTTGCCCTGCCATATGTTGCTATAATGATTACAAGTGACGGCTTACATTTTAAAAATTGGAAAAGTTTAAAATAAAGTTGTAAACAAAGAAAATCGGTATCCATGTTTAGATTTCTAGAAGAGCACAAGGTCATTTGCATAATACTTGTTTTTAATCAGTTAAGTAGAGATCTTAATTTATATGCGATAAAATCCATTACTGATAAATGGACAAAGGGTGAGTTCTGGTAAATGTTTAAATAGTGTAACCGTCACCAAAGTCATGGCACAGAACAATTCCATAAGCCTTAAAGGTTCCTCACATCACTTTGCAATCAATTCCTACCTGGCAAACTAGTCATAACACTTCTTTATTCATCTTATAAAATCTAAAATTCAATCCACTCACTGTCTCCTAAGAACTTTCACATACTTCGTTCCATAAATTTCATACCATGTGACTTTCCATAGAATAGAATCCTTAAAAATTTATAGTATCTAAAGAAAGCAGTTTTTGACCAGGCCAGACACTGCAAAATATAGTCTCCCTGCAACCCTGAACAAGTATGAACAACTTAGAAAGGAGAAATACATTCTTACTTTTTATTTTATAATAAAGCAACAATACTTAAGTATAAAAATCTAATTGAAAATATGTTACCTCAGGGGCATAAGGCAGGGCAATAAGGGGATGGATATAATCAAAATATGTTATATGCGTGTACGAAAACACTATAGTGAAACCCAGTATCTTGTTAAATCAATACGCACTACTGATTTATGCACTAATAATTTAAAAAACTTAATGCTTTTTCAAAATTTACCTGTTCTATCCGGTGTCTTGTCTGTAGATAAGGGTCATATCTAGCACGAATAGCTCGCATGGAGGTAGGCTAAGAAAAAAAGAAAAAATACTCTGTTAATGCCCATCAATTTAAAAAGTAGTTCTGAAAAGACGTATTAGAAATAAAATTCTCTAAGGTTTTGAATACTAAAAACTTGTCTTGCATTGTATCTTCCATTCTCAGTCTAGTTAGGGTTCAACATACTGTCCTGTGCTAGCCCCATCCGACTGCCAGCAGAGCCTCAATGCAGGGTGACTCCTGGGATCTCATCAGTCTTTTGTGTAAATGCTTGTGAAATCCCCGGGGCCTCTGAAGTTTTCTACTACTCACAAAGATGTGCACACACATGCACAAAGATTTATGGGGCAAAATGACCTGTAAACAAGGTTCTTCAGCACACACGGTTTGTAAAGACTTCATAGCCCCGACCCACCGTCTTGTGGTGGAATACTCCCCACCCGTCAATCAGCGCGCTGGCAGACAGTGCTCTGTGAGACACGCTGTGAGGCGCAAAGGCGAGGTGCAGAATACTGCTTCCACCCACGGCTTTGGATATGTAAGAAGGGAGGGAAAAGAGTATGTGCGTGATTTAGATCCACAAAATACCACTGAAGGATGTGAAGCAAAGAGGTAACCCCGACTACTGCCCCCTGTGAGGCGAACAGAAAAAGGGGGCCAGGAGATAGAAATGAAGGGAATCTTTTCACTGAATGATTTCTTTTGTATTTTTAAAAATCTGAATCACAGAAAATCGGGATAGGGGATGAAAGCAATTTATGAGAAGAAAATGTCACTGGATTAGCTGGCATGTGGCCTTTTCTGAGGAGGACGACTCCTTCCAGTGTGGATGACTGTCCTCTGATTTCACCCCTGTCCCCACCCTACTCGCTCCTTTTTGCCACATGGCCACTGAAATGGTCTTTTAAAAACCTCAGCTGGACTGTATGATGGCCCTGCCTTAAACCCTGATGCTTCTCCTGAAACAGCTAAGACTCCGTACCCTGGCTTGTTAACCCCAGCTGCTGTGCAGCCTCCCCAGATTCCTCCCTTCCCCATGCTCCAGAACAGTGGTCTTGCTCCTAGCTGTTCTCTGTGCACCTTCCTGCTGGTCTTCAGGCCTCCCCAAAGAATGCCTTCCTAAGGCTCACAGCACCCCTGGCCTCACTCAATTACACTTCACTGCCCAGCATTTGTTAGCATCTGCAGCTGTTCTGGATCCCTTATGGCCTGCCTTCCACTGTTAGAAAGGGAATTCCACTTTCTGCTGCGGAAGAGGCAGAGATACAGCAGTATGAGAGCAGGGCTGCCATGTGCTGGCAGTGTCTCTGCATCAGCCATTTAAGCCTTTTATGCCCCAGCGTCCTTGCCTGAGTAAGCGGGACAACTACACTGCTTATCTCCCAAATACTGCTGTGTGATTTAATGCTGCAAAGCACTCAGGACAGTGGCTGGAATTTATCAGTGATAAGTGCTGAGTTCAGTGTTTCTCTGGTGACTGGAACAATGCACGGCACAGTGAACACAGAGCAACTGCTGGGTGAATCAACAGATAATCAGAAAAGAAAGCGAGGACTTTTTAGAGAGCTGGTATGTGTAAAGTCACACTCTGGGTAGAGTGTGATGCAATGCTTCATCAGGACATCCTTGAAGTGCTGTACCTCATATCCGGTGTAGGACTGGGTAGAATATTCAAAGTCTGAATCAGGTCCACCAGGGCAGTAGCTGGCAATGTGGTAAGAGAAGAAAAGGTCAGACACAAAACTTGGTTCAAAAATCAACAGTCACCATAAAACCCTGGAATCCAATGAGTTTCACTCCAAACCCTAACGGAAGAGCACACCTGCACAGTATCTGCAAATAACACACTTCCCATCGGTAAGTAAACACGATTACTATGTAAAGAAATACTATTACATTGATTTTCAAAATGCTGCAGTCCCCACTTTTCCAGAGGTTTAAACTCTTAGAGTAGATAACAGGAACCAAGTTTTCCTGTATGAACCAATAACCATAGTGTCCTAACACACTTAGGAAAATCTCTCCCATTTAATGTTCCCACCTACTGTCACACCTATGTGTCACTAACTCTTCCAAATATCTAAATTTGAGAAATCTAAAGCCTATTTATAAGTATAATTTTTTATTTTGTTACTCTTCTAGTCCAAATTCATTTTAAATCTCTGACACTGGAACTGAGGCAGTTCCAACATCCATATTTCACTTGTCCAGTTAATGGGGTGTCTAATCATCTAAGTTCCAAACCCTATGTATTTTTTTCTAATACTGTAATAAATCAAAATATTTACATGTTCCATTTTTAAAGTACTGAAATATCCTAATGACGGTTGCTTGTTTCAGAGAACTAACCTGTACATCTATTAAATCAATGCTTTAAATATTACCAGCACATACTGATCAAGGCATTATAGAATTTATGGAGCAAATTAAAATACACACCACAACTCATCAAGATCATCATACTTACACACATATGTTTCCTGTAAAACTTATGTGTGGGCATCTGTGGGGTTTGCACATCACAGCAACAACAGCAATCTATAAAAGAAAGATTAACAAAAAAAGTAATTATGGAAAAATCACAACAAAATTCTGCAGTGTAGTTATTCTTTGAAGGAAGAAGAGGAATGCAATCAGATGGCACCCTCAGGGCTATATTTCTTAGGCTGGGTACAAGGCAAGGTCTCTGCAATATTAGTCATCTGTAAAATGTACATATGAATTATCCATATGAGCTTTATATATTTTATAATAAATTAAGTACAAACTAAGGAATTGATTTTTAAAGGTACAGTGATTATTTTCTCTCTGATTTATTGCTTTTACTAAAATAGCCTAAAAGAAAAAAATTATGCGACCTTATAAAAATTTGATATAAACTTAACCTCTGTAATTCAAATTCCTCAGGACACAGGATCTCAGCATTTATAGAAAGGATGGTGATACTAAGAGATGACTCATCCACTCAGTGAAAAACAGTGTTGGAGGGTGGAACAGAGCTGAAGCTCAGTGAGGGAAGTAGGTGCCTGAGAAACGAGCTGGGGACAGAAAGGTGGGCAGAGACAGCACACATTAAAGCTAATGCAATCTGGGCTTCTGGCTGGAAGAAAAGGAAATTGTAAATACTGAAAGGGAGAGAAGTAGAATGAGCCCTGGGGCTGGATAAAACTGAAAGGACCGCTGTGAACTCAGTGTTCAGTGTGTGGCCAGATATAAATAGAGATGGAAAGGTGTTACCTATGAGTGCCCTGCACGTATGGAGACTCACTGTATGCTGTGATGTTCCTGCCAAAGACGTCCCGTCTCACCCTAATCATCAAGAAGCATTTGACTAATCCAGATTGGGGGATGTGTGAGAAAATAACTAGCCTAAAATCTTCAAAAGTGTCAAGGTCCTGAAAGTAAGGATGCAGATGTGTGCGGAGTAAAGAGAAATGATGAGTACATTCCCAGGGCTCCTCTGCTGGGTCCTGTGGACCTTACTGAAACAGGCAGTGAAGCCTGAATGAGGGGTCGGGAACAGCCCACGAGGTACCCATATTACGTTCTGGTTTGGATAGCTGTACTGCGGTAATGTAAGAAAACGTCTTTGACGGGCCGGGGATGTGGCTCAGTGGTATAAGCACCTGCCTGGCAAGCGCAAGGTCATGAGTTTCTGTCCCTGGTACCAAAAAAAAAAGATGAAAGAAGGAGGAGGAGAAGGAGGAGGAAGGAAGAAGGAAGAAGAAGATGACGACAATGTCCTTGTTGGCAGGAAATACATATGAAAGCATTCAAAGGCATCAGCTTTGCAATGTACTTTCAGATTGTTTGGAGGTGCTCTTATTCATTGTTTGGACACTGGGAATTGAACTCACGACCTCGTGCTTGCCAGGCAGGCACTAACTACACTGCTGAACTACATTCCCAGCCCCAGCGGTACTTTTAAATTTGCTACAAGTTTGCAATTATTTTTCACAATAAAAATGACTAATATTTAATTTACATTGTTAATAAGTAATTTAGAGAACCCCCCAAAAAATAATTTAGCCAGAAACTTCATTTAAAAATCTGATTTAAAACCTTAAGATTTTCAAACAAATGTTTTTTATCTAAGATGAGTCACAACCACCTCAGCTCTGATGAGGCGAGTCCCCCAGTCACCACTTCATGCAGGGCCTGGCAGAGCGTCCAGGGTCCAAGCTGGGGGGGTACATGGGCCCTGAGATGGCAAAATACCAACTCAGGTCTGTGCCCCTGGGCTCACGCTGCCTCCTGGAGCAGAAAGCCAGAAAGCTGGCTGTTTCCAAACACAGGCCAAGAGGGTACGGAGAGCGCGGGCTCCGCCACGGGCCCGGCCAGGGGAGTCGCACGGGCCTCCTGAGCACCAGGCTGAGAAGCCAGGGAGGGGGCTGGCCAGGCGGGGTACAGGAGCTGGCAGGCGATCTCAAAGCCACAGCACGACCCTGTCGGGCACCTTTGTACCAACAGCGTCAAAACAGTAAAGGGATGACGGCCACTGCTCTGGAGTGAGGCAGAGAGGAGAGTGACTCCTACGGCTTTCCTGCTATTACCCACAGCACCCCTAAGAATCGCTGAAGGAAATCCGTGGTTTTGTAGAAGACAGTTTAAAAATTACTGATGGAGTGGAAAAGCCATGATTTGGGGGTCAACCAGAGAGAATTAGCTTTGAATTTTTCCTCTGTTATTATTATGTATTTCCCTATTTTGTAAAATAAAGACAAGGTTATCTAACCCTTAGGGCTATTCTGAGAGTTAAGTTAGAAAACACAGTCAAACTACTTAGCACAATGGCTGGCATAGAACACAGTCACATGTGGTAGCTGCTGATTGCTACTAATGCGGTGTTAGTCTATTAACAATAATTCTCACAGTGCTCCAAGCAAAACATACAAACACAAACTCAAAATGGGTCATACATCTAACTGTAAAATGCAAAACTATAAAACTTCCAGAAGGGAACAAAATCTAGGTGATCTTGCATTTCATAATGAGTTTTAGATATAATACAAAAGTATAGCCCATAAAAGAAAAGAAGAAAACTGGCAAGCTGTTTTCATGAAAACCTAAAAGAATGAAAAGTCTCAGATTGGGAGAAAATATCTGCAAAATATGTGTCTGACTTATATCCAAAACATACAAAGAACCCTATAAACTTAATAAGAAAATAAAAAGAATAAGACAAAAGATTTGAATAGACACCTGACTAAAAAGACTATGTGATGTGATCAGAATATATACTGTTTCATTTCATAAAAACTTTATTACAGGGAAAGACCTATTTCCATGGATCCTCCTGAAATTCCTCCTCCTTGGTCTGAACACACTTAACCCACCACTCTTCCACTTTCTGAAGTGGCGTTGGAAAACCTCTTCCAGGTCTTCACAAGATTCAGGGTACTGAGGCAGCCATAATGAAACAACTGAAGACACTAGTTTTCAATCACACCATGTATACAGATGATAAGTAAGTACTACACAAAAAGATCCTCAATATACATTGCCAGAGAATTTCAAATTAAAACAAGAGTTATCACTATACAACTATTAGAATGGCTAAAATATAAAACAAAAACACCAAATACCAATGAGGACATGGAGCAATGGAAACTAACAGCTAGAGGGAATACAAAATGGCACAGTGACTTTGCATGAGTTTGAAAGTTTCTTCCAAAGCCATACAACACCACAATCACATTCTTGGGTATTTATCCAAATAAACTGAAAATGTATGCAATACATTAAATCTTCACATTTATGTTTACAGTAGCTTTGCTCATAACTGCCAAAAACTGGAAGTAATCAAGAATTTATACTGCTAAGTGAAAGAAGCTAATTTGAAAAGGCTGTATATGATTCCAACTCATGACATTCTGGAAAAGGCACAACTGTGGAGGCATAAATATATCGGAGGATGTCAGGTTAGGTTTGGATCATGGGAAGAGATGTATAGTTTTAGGGCTGGAAAAGTAGTTTGTATGGTGCTATAGTGATGGATACATGACATTATGTATCTGGCAAAACCCATAGAATGTACCAAAGAGTGAACTAGAGTGCAGACTACAGACTTTAGCCAATGATAATATAGCCGAGGAGATGTGGCTCCATGGTAGAGTGCTTATCTAGCATGTGCAAGTTGCTGGGTTCAATCCCCAGCACTGGGGAAAGTAGAAATATTGGTTCACCAACTGCAACAGCACAAGATATTAGTACTAGGGAGATGATCAGAGGAGGAAAAGTATATGGGAACTCTGTGTACATTATGCTCATTTTTTCTGTAAATCTAAAACCACTCTATAAAAAACAAAACACCATCAGAGTAATAGTGAGAATAAATCCTGGAGGTGAGACTGGAAGCACAAAGGGAATGACTGCATTTTTGCTATTTTTATGAATCTGGTGATGCTAAGATGGATGTGATGTAGGTAAGTCAAAATAGACCCATTAGGAAATGACTGAAATAATCTAAAGAATAAAGGCCAAAACTTTCCTGCCAGTGGTGGGAAGAACAGATGCTGTGTTTTTGGAAACTGAGTGGATGGTAGCACCAAGAACTAACATAGGTTGGAAATTTGTCTTTTTGAGACAGGGTCTCTATGCAGTTCAGGCTAGCCTTGAACTCACTTTGTAGCCCACGCTGGTCTTGAACTCGCAACAATCCTCCTGCCTTAGCCTCCCAAGTGCAGGGATTACAGGCGTGAGCCACCATGCCAGGCTAGGCTGGAAATTTGAAAAAGCAAATTTACAGGTAGTTTTGGCTTTGTTACACTCGAGGTTCTAAAGCAGTCAATGGACAGATGTCTTCCAGGCAAGCTGACATGCATCTGAGGTTCAGGGACAGGTCAGGGCTGCGAGTTGGCACACAGCTAAGACATGGATCATCACAGGGACAAAGGGCAGGTGCACTTTGGGGCCTGAACTCAGGGCCTGTTATCCTTTAAACACATGGTATGTAACCTTCTCTCCCTCTTCACGCTCCCAAACAATCTTATCAACCTCAAAAGCCAGGTGCATCATTAAAACCCAGGATGCCTTTGCCATAAACTCCTGAAGAATAAACCAGATGAGAGAATAAAATCACAAAAGGACCGGGGACACACTCAGTGCTGGACCCTTAACCTGTTGTTCATTAAATCACGAGGTATTCCCTTAGCAACCACAAGGCTTCTTCCTTATCGCGTGGCCAGGAAGACTGTGCAGGATGGGGGCACTGATGGGAAGAATGTCACAATTTAAGATGACCTAATTGCCCATTCCTGAAAAACAAGGTGTCTGCACAAAAAAGAAAACACCTTTTAAAGCCACATGCAGGCCTGGTAAAAATCCCCAGACTCTAGCTCACCCTTGCCTCCCTGCACATCAGTAAAAGCCTGCCCTTTCTTTGCTAGTAGGGCAGCATTATTTTTCTTTCTCTCCATCAGCACCATCCCCCCTCCCCATGAAGTACCCTCTCCCAAATCAACTTCCACCCCTGTGGCTTCTTTTTGGTCCCTGGCCTGGTCTCATTACTACGCTACCAGCCGGAGGATTCCATGTTTGGTATTACAGTTCTATTCAAACATCCAAGGAGAAGATTACCAAAGAAAGCAGTGCAGTCCAAACACAGTGGGCTTAAGGGCTCTGGAAACATCCACTGTTAGAGGTAAGCAGAACAAAGGGACGCCCTAAAAGCAAAGGTCAGGAATGATCAGAGCCATGAGGAGGATTGGAGAAGGTGATATGGAAGCCAGATGTACAGGTCAGATTGAAAGGCTTGTCCCTGTCTGCCATAGTGGTGAGCCCACATTTAATGCTTACACCCAAAAATTCAAGAGGTGTCTATAAAACATGTCATTGAGGGATGTGGAATGGATGCTAAAGAAATCTCCAAGAGTTAAGAGTCACTGAGGGGGATGATGCAGACAGGGAGGTGAGGGGCACAGGTTTATTAGTTCTTAACATAATAAAACACAACAAAACAAAAAGACCCTAGGCTTAGTGGTACACTGTATGTAGAAGCTTTAGGATTTAATTATCCAGAAACGTAATATGATCAAGAATACACGGTCACCAAGAAGCCATCACAGAAATAGAATATCCTGATGCAAACGGCGGACTCGGCATGTAAGATCACATTGGGGACACAGAACCTGACCCGGGGACCACATTTGAAGAACATCCCGACCCTGGCATTTTCCCTTTGTGTGTTTTACACTCAGTCTTTGTTTTCCTACAGGTTTTACCTTAATTCAGACCCTTCTCAAGAAGATTAGATCAACAGAGCCCAAGTAGGTCTTTCTGTTTCAAACCACCCTGCACGCTGTCTCAGGATTTTCTTTTTTTAAAAAAATTTTTCTGTCTTCGTAGATGTCGGCAGCCCACAGCGACTTCATTCCTCATGGAAAGCTGGCACAGGTGCATAACATGTCTTAATTCTCTCTACCCCTTCCCCGTGCCCTTTCTCTGAAACCTCTGTTCCCCATTACCTAACCTCGCTGCTGCACGTTTAAGTTCTTTTATAAACTGATCCAAAACTAACATCCTCTGCTTTGCAAAGAGAACTGTCAACTGCTGTCCTGGGGCACTCTCTGTCCCTGCACACACCACGCCCCTCACATCACTCCTCTGTCTGTGCCTTGGTGTCCTGCACCCACACTCCCAGGTCCCTTCTAACCTGCTCCTCCCCACTTATCTGAGCACTGCTTAAAGGGTGAGCCAGCATCATGTCTTCTGGGATTTCCCGAGCTGCAAGGACACTTCTGTCCTCCGGAATCCCACATTGTCCCTACTGTCAATCATTTCGGTTACCATACACAGAACACTGCACCATTATACTACCCCTTAACAGTACTTTTTATAAGCACCAATGATAGTGAGCTTAAGAAAGCCAGTAACATTTATCATATGTGACAGTCACCAAGCCTTGATCCTCCTGTCAAAAGGAACCAAAACCTCCTCTACTCCTTTAAGTACAACTAACTGGTTTCCTCACTCTGCCTTTTGAACATTCTGCATACATGTGATAGATGGGCTTGTCAGTCTGAATTCTCTACTTCCACCTCCCCACTGTACCAACAGTCCATGAATCAAATCACTCACCCCACTGGCAGTTCTGATGGGTTTTGCCTTTAACTTGGGGACCAAGACCTTCCGATACTGCGGAGGGACTGCAGCAATGATATCCACTAGGCGGGGCTGTGCTGAAAGGCCATATTTGGCAGCTGTCTTGGTTTTCACCCTGAAAGTAAAGCATCCAGCATCACCATATTTCACCAACGAGATGACATGTAAATGATACTATCTCCTGTCACTCTCCTATCTGTTCACCAGGTGACAAACAGTAGCATTAAGGTCTCTGAGTATCAAAGAAAAACAAGGACAAAATGCATAACTGACTTCCTCTTCTCACACTTAAGTACTGGCAAGAAAACCAGAGAACTACAGAGGAGGGACCCGGGGTGATGACACAGAGTGGGTCTGGTTCAAAACAGTGCTCAGCTTTCTAGCCTCCGGGTGACTGAGATGTGGGACCAGGTCATTCTCCGTAGGAGGCTGCAACGCACACTGCAGGATGTTTAGCGGCACCCTTGGCCTTCTTGGCCTCTCCCCACTAGCACCCTTTTTCCTGTCATAACAATGAAAAATATCTCTAGGCATAGCCTAGAGTCTCCTGATGGTGAAAGTACCCTGATTCAGAACTACTTTCTTAAAATATTACACACATAAAAACAGAGCAGAAAGCATATGAATACTCTTCAATAATTAAGAAGCAAATATTTCTGTATACCTCTTCCTGACTGTAACCCTGGCCCTAACCCCAGAAGCAACCTTAACCCTGACTAATGCTTCCTTTGATTTTCCCTACAACTTTACCAGTTTGTGACTATTAGCTAAATTCTAGCAGTCATTTTTTCTTTGTGACTGTTAGCTAAATTCTAGCAGTCATTCTGTCTTTTAACTTTAACCCATCTCAAAACAGCTGTGGAGTGCTCATTTTTCAACAATATTGATGGTTACCTAACATTTACAAAAGACTCCCTAAGCTCTTGGCATGCTGGAAGGAGGAAGGCACAGTCCTTTTGTGTTCCATATTGTGATAAAACAACCACCTACTCACACATGAGCATGACAAAGGCTTCCAGAGAATTAGAGACCAATATGTGCTGGAAAGAGTCAGGGCAAATGGGCCCTGGAGACAGGGGGCACAGACACAGAGGTGACACTGCGGGCGAAGAGGCAGGCTTACGCGAAGATGCAAACTCAGGAGGTGTAGCCTCGACAGGAAACTGGATACTTTTAGTGTAGAGAAACAGAAGTTTAAAAAGTGGGAAAAGCACATTAAACCCAGCCCAAAAGGACTTACAAATGGAGGTATGTGTGCAGGGACTAGTTTTAAAGTGTTAGCTTTAGATGCTCTCAATTAAGGGCAAAAATAGGTAAGAAATAGAAATTTTAACTAGAAATTGAACGTTTTTCTAATTAAGGATGCAACTGGGGATATAGCTTCAGTGGCACAGCACAAGGCAAGCCTGGCAAGGCCCTGAGTCTGAGTTCAATTTCCGGTACCAAAAAAAAAAAGCGGGGGGCGGGGTGCAACCGACAAAAAAAGAACAAAAACTGCAAAAGACATGGTAGAAAGATTGATAGAATACAGCTTCAGAGTCATAAAAGGGTGTTTATTCCCTTAGCAAATGTTTCTTAAACACAATGTTTCAGGGAAAGTGTCAAATACTGCAGCATCTCAATTAATGGAGAATAGAATCTAAGCACAGGTCTCACATACAGTGATTAGATGACCTGGGGTTGTAAGGAGAGCCCTTTCATTAGGGCTGATCTGTAATAGAGTGAATGAATACACAGTTTAAAAAAATAGACGCAAGCATAAAGAAATCACTCTCATGTAAAGGTACAGCAAAGGCCAAGCTGAACACGATGATGGAGAGGAAGTGGATAAGCATGTCAAAGAGCTTCTCAAGTAGAGAGACACTGGATTAGATCAAGGATCCCAAAGGGAGAGCTGTCATGAGAAAGAGTTACTGCTTCCACCAAGGAAAGAGAAATAGGACATGAAGGAAGACACAGCGCAGAAGATAACGTGGGCTCTGGAGACAGAAGACCTAATTCTACACCCCAGCTCTGGCAATTACTATTTACCCCTGAACAAATTCAGCTTCTCTACGTCTTAAAATAACCTCCTGTTAAACAAAGTAGCCCTATAGGTATACTTCATATAGTTTTTAAGAGGATTAATTAAGCTATTGCATACATTAATGATAGTGCCCAGAATATAGTAAGGGCCCAATAAACTATTAAGAGGGTAGTAGTATTATTAGGTTATTATCATACAATTCTGTCACAGTGAAGCAAGTGACAGGGCAGGGAGAAAGCTGCTAATTCTCGACTAAAAAGTAAAACACAGGACAAAGAGTAGTATTAAATTATTTTCAAAAAGATATCTACTAGCTAAGAATGAACTGCCCTCCTTTTATAGATTACTTACTTATTGAGATCGATGTCTTTCCCTTGTTCGTGGGCTTCGATCAGTTGTTTAATAACATCCCCTATAGTCAGCATCATTAGCTCAGCGGGGCTGAGATCTCCTGGAACATTAATATTCAACAATCAAAAGTCAGTAAGACTGAGATTTCCTGAGAAGACATTATTCGACAAAACTGAAAAGTCACATTCTTCAGGAAAGATTTAAAAATCTTATTTAGTAGCAGTTTTCATTCCAAAATCATTTTCCAAATATGCTGAATGAGAAGCTCAAGTTCGGAAGACGCAAAATCTATTATTTACAATCTGATCACAACTTTAAAACAAGCCTGGTGTCTTAGTCCCTTTCCCATCTCTGAAACACAAGGCCTGATGCCTACAACTTAGAGGGGAAGGTTATTTCGGCCTAAGTTTTCAGCCCATGATCAGAAGGCTCCAAGGTAGAAACAGACAGCAGAGAGGCATGGTAGAAGAAAGGGTGCTTAACTCACTGCATTCAGGAAGCAGAGACAGAAGAGAAACCCACCCTGCAGGTCACACCCCTGGTGACCCACCTCTTCTGACCAGGCCTTGCCCCCTAACAGCACAGTCAGTTATAAACAAATCAATGAAGTGATCCACTGATGACTACAGTGCCCCAGGATCCAGTCACTTCCAGAAGGCCCCACCTCAGACCACAGGAGCCTTTTAGGGGACATTCTAGATCTAACTTATAAAACCAGGTTTTACCTATATGTGGGAAATAGTCCCTTTAGAAATATAGAACACAAGAATATTAGATATGAAAAAGAATACTGCAGTGCCACATGAGATGAAAAGAACCTGCCTACACACTGAAATACCAAAGTAATACCTCCTCTTTATCTCCAGATTAGTAATTACTAATTCTTACTTACTTTAGAGTTCACAGAGAACATTTAGATTCATCAACTCAACAGATCCTCAGAACACAGCGAAGCAGACACAGGAATATCTGCCTATTCCATAAAAAGCCATGGGCCAGCAGTACAGGGACTGCCAGGAAGCTTGCCCCTTGCCTTCAGAGAAAGCTGGTGTGCAAAATGAAGCTATCACACAGAAATACCGATGAGAAGGCACTGGTAACCGTGGAGCCCGTTCACTTACTTTAATTTTACTTGCAACCTCCTAAGAACCCTGTAAGCTAGGCACTGTTACCCCATTTTACAGATGCAAAAAATGAGGTAAAGACAAGTTAAAACACACTCTACATGGCACAGTTAAGACTCAAATCCAGATCTTTTCCCAGTAACTTCTATGCTTTTTTCACTGCAGCATGCTGCTTCTAATTTAAAGAGGAAAGGCTCATGCAATGCACAGTAACTTGAGAGAAAAAAAGCACAAAAGTCTATAATTAAAAGCTCAAAGCTTTCCAAACCACATACCTCAGCATCCAAGAATTCTACAAAGGTGCCTCAGGGGCCATGGGACAGAGGTAAAGGTTGCAGTGCTGGTGACAGAGGAAAGGGGGGAGGGGTGTGTCTCTCCCATTATAACCATAACAGTTCTTTCATCTGGTTATTCCAAGATTCTACATAAGAATTTATTTGGAGACTAAAAGGAGGTTCAGCTGGTAAAAACAGATTAAGGCTTGAAAACTGCTTGTGTTAAATGGAAGACTAAACTGGTAAGAAAAAGCTTCATGGAGGAAATGGCACAGGAATCTTAAAAGAAAGGGCAAGTTATACACACAAGCAATCCTGAAGAAACAATGTCAGATATAAAAACTGTTTATCATCATGCAAAGGGTCACCGCCTAGCTAGAATACAAGCTGCCTGATAGGATTCAGTAATCAGACTGCACAGAGCACACCTGCCGCAAGGGAAAGGCATTTGAATGGAATGCAATAAACAGTGGAGAATTATATATTCTCAATTTTAGAAATAAAAACGTGACTGCCACATTTAAAGTGATGTTAGCAGTACAAGGAGGGTGAAAAGGATTCATATAATCTGGGTGCTATGCAAAACGCTCTTGAAAGGCAATGTTAAAAAGCCACCAGACTTAAAAAAATATTAAACATGACAGGTTAGTTTCAGCCTCTATGGATTGAGTCATAAAGGGAAAATCCATGACATCTGAGTGTCCATTTCCATGTCTGTGAAACTGGTATACAAAACAAACTTTGAAAGAGCAATGTAAGAATCAACTCAAATAATACATATGAAAGTCAAAGCACCAGTCAAGTATTAGTTACCAAAGGAAGTGGATTAGGGAGACAGTAATGAGAAGGCAGAGGAGTCAACTATTTCAAGAGGTAATTTTTAAGAACAGGACTTGGTGACAAATGAAGCTAAAAGAGTAAGGCTGTCTGATAGAGCAAGCAAGAAATAATGCCATCAATTTAGGGGATGCAGAGTCTGAAGGACAAAACAGCAGATGACATTTGGTGCTGCCGCTTGAAAGAGAAATAGTGGTTAATGCTGAGGCACAGTGATGAGGACACATTTCGTTACACGTTCAGGATCACAAATACAGTCTAACCAACCAGTTGCACACCTTCAAAATATAATTTTGGGGTGGGAAAGCTACTTAACTCGGAATCTTCCCCTCTTCATGTATAAGGTAGAGATGACAATGACTTCAGAATGACTGGTAAAGGTTTCATAAATAGTACCAATTATTGTGATAATCATCAGCATTGTTAGACCAACAGCTCAACCAAACATAAGAAAACAACTTGTGAGAACATTTAAGATGTAACTGCATCCCGCTGAAAAATTAGAATGAACTGCTTCATGCTGAGGACCAATAAATGCATGCATGATTGTTCCATGGACACTTCAGGATTTTTCATGTTGTAACTGAAGGCTTTAAAAGAAAATCACAAACATGTCAAATGTGTCTCGAAGTCAAGAGTCGGAGAAAGCGTTCAATCCCTCGGAGAGCACACCTTGGAATAAAGCTGATCCTGCCGTTTATGCAAGTCAAATGACTGCCAAAGAGGAAAAGAGTAAGGTTATACCGATATTTAATGCATAATGCATGATACGAGGGCAAGGGGCTGTCATAGTCAGAATGATAGCCCCAGGCGTCGGGGCGACAGGATCAGGCAGCAGATTCCCACAGGGAAACGGAGTTCCTTATCTGCCCGCTGCAGCGACCACCCTCCTCCCTTTTACCCTCGCTCTCCCTTTCTGCACCTTTCCGCTTCTGCCTCATTTCAGCGCCGTCGGAGGAGCCGCCACCACGATACTGCAGCTCAAACCACGGCGAAAATCGACAGCCACAAAGCAACTCCGAACTGTCGTAAAACGGCGGCCACTGTATCGTAAAGCTGGTTGCGCCTGGCCACGCCCCCCGGAGGCGGCTCCGGGGCGGAATGAGGCGGGGCGGGAGACCCTGCTGCAGAGAAGCCTGAGTGGCGGCTTTGGGGCGGGAAGGGGGTGAATTGGGCCCTGAGCTCAGGTGCGTCACTTCCGGGAGGCGGGGCGGGAACTAGAGCGCGGAGAGGAGACCGCGTTGGGAGGAATTTATATCCAGAGGCTGGCTGAGACAAGGCGGGTTGGGAGCACCTTGTGGGCCAGGTCTCCGTGAATGATAGACAAGGGTTGATCACAAAATATGGTGAATAGTTACATTTTAAATAATATTTACTACAAACCGGTCACGGTGGCGCACACTTGTAATTTCAGCACCCAGGAGGATCATTGTGAGTTCGAGACCAGCGTGAGCTACAAAGTGAGCCCAGGGCCAGCCTGAATTGCATAGCAAGACCCTGTCTCAAAAAGACAACAAACAAACAAAACCCTACAGTGAAGGATGTTGCTATGAACCTCCTCCCCCATCAGAATGGTCCCCTTGCCTTAGGGCTCGCAGGTCCCATCTTCTCACGGTTTTCTGATGCAGTTCTAGAAGTCTTCTTTCATGAGTATTTTTATCAGGTGTGATTAAAAGTATGTTGAATGCTGCTGCCAGGCACCATCCAAAGAAAAGCAGGCTAGTAAGGACATTACAGTGTGTTCTCATCCACCCTGTTCATTGGATCTGGCATCAGTGACTGCTCCGAAGACAAAATGACCATGAAAGGTAAACGTTTTCAGTGAACGCAGGATACTGAGGCAGCCACAAGTCAAGACTCACGAAAAAGGACCTCCAGAACTGCTTCGGAGATTAGCAAGAGCAATGGGTAAATGTGGTTGACGCAAGAGAATATTTTGAGGGATATTGATGGCCATATGGCTTTTGCTGTAATAAATTATTAAAAACTAAATTTGTTGTATTTTTTAAAATCACTCCATGTATGATCCGTCTTAACCATTATGAAAACAATGGATGCCTCTCTGGAGAAACACATGAAACTTTGTAGAGTTTGGAAACAAGACTTGGAATGCCTTTTTGAAGCCCATTCATGACCTATGTCCACGGATCAGACAGAGATTCACAATCCTTCTTAGTAATAAAGATGGGAACAGGTACCATCTCCAATACTTTACTTTCCTTCTAGACAATGCCACTGTGCCTTTCTATAACTGTGCCTTCTTTGACCCCATTACTGTTGCAGAAAAAACAGTATCAAAGCAAATGGAAGACTGCATAGAGGAGTTAGAAGACAACTGTTTGTTACACTAGTGGGACCAAGTCCAAATCACTGTCAAAGAGCCAGCTCTGAGTCCAGTTTAAATATAGTTTACAAGCAGGAAGTACACGGCATTACATGATTGAATTAAGTCATCTACTGTCAGGAAAACTAAATATATTTGCTTAAAAGGAATTGTTTATCATAAGGTAGGAATATCCTGGGGATGAGGGGAGTGCAAACAGAGCAAGCAGAGTTGAAAAGTATCTTTGACTGGGTTACTTCCAAAGTCCTTGAAGCCAGTTTGAAAATATATATTTTCTTAATTAAGGAAAACACAAATGGAAAATAGATTGGCCCAGCGCATTATCAGAAGAAAAGCAGCTGGACCCAGAGGGTCAAGGCTGACTGAATTCAGCAGGGTGTTTTCGTGACAGACAGCAGGATCATAGGCAGAGGTTACTATTTGATTTGAACTTGCTAGAACATGCCTGTGAGTTTGTTTTCTATAACTGTGCCTTTACTAATTGTATAATTGTGCCCTTACACACTGAAACTGCTCTAGTGAAGCTTTGTGACATCCTATCTTGTTAAATTCAGTGAAATATATTGTCCTTACTGTCATTCTACCACTAATGAATGTAGATTATCTTCCTTGAAAATATTTTATAATGGGGCCCTCTCCTGTTGACTACTCTACTCTTCTCAGTCCCTTTGGATTCAAGCATACTGGTGTTGTGGAGAAGTCACTCCATCTTGTTTCTCCCAAGATGATTCACAGAGTACCACAGCTTTAATATCATCTCTCCATCCCAGGTTTATAACTCAATTCCCACTACTCCCCAATATGTTAGATTTGGATGTCTGTTATACATTTCAAACTTAATATGTCTAAAACAGGTATCTATTTTGCCTGCAAATCTGCTCTTTTCAGCATTTTTGTCTAAAGGCACCATCACAAACCTCAGTACAGAGAGAGAAAGACAGATACACACACAAACACACACACACACACACAGAGAGAGAGAGAGAGAGAGAGAGAGAGAGTATAGTGAGTAGTGAAGTTGTAATTTTAAATAGGGATTAGAGTAGACCTTTTGGAGAATCTGAGGAATGTGGCATTTGAACTACTACTCCTTAGGGAGATTATTACTGGAGAGTGTATTTCAGGCAGAGGGGACAGTTTTGCAAAGGTCCTAGAATGAGAGGACGCCTAGTGTATTCATGTAAGAAGGCTGGTGTCACTGGAGCAGTGAGTGAGACAAAGTACAATAGAGGTCAGAGAAATGACAGAGTGGCAGTAAAGGACCATGTAGCTCATATGAGACCGTAGGTCATTGAAAAGCCTTGGGCTTTTACTATGAGATCAAGAGTCATTGGAGGTTTTGGAGGGGTTTTTTTGTTTGTTTTTTTTTTCCCTCTTTGTGTCCCTTGTATCATTTACTGGGGTTAGAGCAGTGCCAATCCAGTCAGGGGACTGATCCAGCAATCACCCACCCTTAATCCTAGCACCCTCAGTCCCAGCACTGTACCACAAATTAATCACACATTCTAGGTTCAACCACCTCCAAAAAAAGCCCCATTTCTAATCACAAACCAGAATATTCCACCCCTGGACCCCCAAAGGCTCATGTATGTTTCTTTACACAAAAGGCATGTCATTCATCTCCAAGAGGTGCCAAAGTCCTAACAGTTTCAGCATTGCCGAAAAGTCCAAGTCCAAAGTCTCCTCTGAGATTTAAGTCAAATTCTTAGCTGTGATCCCTTGCACAAACAAAAAACAGAGTTAAACACTTCCAACATTCAATGGTACAAGATAGAGATTTTCATTCCAAAACAGGAGAATAAAAAGGAATGGAACCAAAACAAGTCCCAAGTCCAGCAGGCGTGGTAAGTCCTGTAGTTCCAATGCAGCATCTGAGGCAGTCTGTGGCAAGATGTGAACTCCAAAGGGTTTGAGTGCCTGCACCCCTGTGGCATTTTGGGTGGTGGCAACTCCCATGGCTTCTCTCTGTGGCTGGCGCTGCTCCCTCTTTGCAATTTTGTTCAGAGGATCCACGTTCCTGGCTTTTCCAGACTTCTGCGGTCTCCACTGCACCTTTGGCTTTATATTCACAGCTTCACATGCTGCCCTCTCAGGGCACACTGCCTGGCGCTGTTGGAGTTTTTAACAGAGAAAATACTATGACCTGACTTAAAGTGTGTCTATTTACCGGCTGGAGAGCAGTGCAGCAGTAGAAGCAGGGAGACCGCTTAGGCAGCCGTTAGCATATACTTGCCAGTAAGTCCTAAGCTCTGATGCACATTAGAAACACCTGGAGAACAGTGAAAATTCTCATAAAATCAGACTATCAAGGTGTAGGATGCAGTCAGTGGTCTTAGAATCCTTGGGAAAATCTTGGGGAGTATGGAATGAGGTGAGAAATGACTGAGACTCCATTCGAAGTAGAAAAGCAGTGGAAATGGCTAGGGGTGTTCAGACTGAATATGTGCTAATGACTTCAATATCAAGTGTGAGAACAAAGATTTTGAACCAATGGATTGGAATAATGTAGTTGTCATTAGCTGAAATAGAGAAGACTAGATGGGGTGGGGTTTTGAGGGGGCTTTGGGGAGTCAGTTTGGAATCCATTGCATTTGAGATGCCTAGTGAGACATGAAGGCTGTTGCAGCTGAAAGTGCCAATCAATCACGTGTGTGGGTGAAATTTAAAGTCGTGAAACAGGGTAAATGTGGAGCGGAAACCAAATCCTAAACCTCGGGGTATTCTACCATTAACAGGTCAGAGAAGAAGAGGAATGACCAGCAATGGAAGCTAAAGAGGCAGCCCTGAGGAGGGAGGAAGAAGACGAGGGGAGTGTGGTGACCTGGGGACGAGTGAAGAAAGGATGTGAAGGAGGAGGGAGTGATGCTGCTGAAGGGTCAGGGCGGATGAGGGTTGGATTGGCCGGGATCATTGGCGTCTGTGAAAGAACAGTCGGGTGGAAGGATGAGGGGCCAAAGCCTGACTGGAGCCGGGTGATGACAGAGGAAAGGATTGAGACCACGTGACTACACAGCGCTTGAGAATTTTTGTCACAAAGAAAATTTGCGAAAAATTTTTGTGAAAAGAAATGGGGTAGTGGCTGACAAAGCAGCTGAGGCCAAGGGAAGTGTGTGTCCTTTAAAATGGAATGACAGCAAGTTTGCCTGCGATAGGGATAACCCAGAGAAGAGGGAATGTTAGATGAATTAAAAGAATGGGCTCCATTGGAGCGGAAGGCGAGGCAGAGAAGAACTTTGCTTTTGATGAGCTCATGGACAGGTTGGCGGTTAACAGGCTGGTGGCCGAGCAGCGGTGGGGAGTGGAGTGTGCGAGCAGCGGTGGGGAGTGGAGTGTGATGGGTGTGCTCTGTGCTGATTCTCTTTCAGTTACTTCAGTGTTTCCAGTGAGTTCCAGATTCATCCTGCAAGAGTCTCAAAACTTCTAATAGGCTGAGCATTCTAGTGTCCACTAGCAAGAGCCCAGGATGATCCTAAAGGGCCCTGGAAGCTTTCAAACTGCTCAAGACTAACTCTAGCTACTGAGTAACTCAGCAGAACTTGCAATTAGGAATCCAGTCAATGGCTGAAATAAAGAAGCCGCCAGTAAAGGGAGAGCTAAGTGCATATGATATGAATACAGGTGGAAGGGATGATTATGCCCAAGAGGTTAAGTAGGAAAGCCAACATTAAAGATGGTTTTCATGTTATCTTTCTTTGTTTTGAACTTTATATTGGTATTTTTATTATTATAGGTAGCTAAATTAGGTGTACATTAATGGGCAGACAGCCAGGTGTGATGGCACATGATTGTAATCCCAGCACTCAGGAAGCTGAGGCATAAGGATCGCTAAGAATTTGGAGCTCACCTGAGCTACATAATGAGTTCAAACTTAGCCTGAATTACAGAGCAAGAATTTTTTTTTAAAAGATTTCATTTAAAGAGAAACAAAAGCATGTAAAGGGTAGAGATAATACAGAATTCAAAAAAAAAGATAAACAATGAGAAATCACTAGTTAATAAATTACATGTTATCCTGTTAGAAATAGTTGCTCAAGTTACAAAATTAGAGTATACAAAGTAGATAGTCAAACAGTGAGAGTGTGAACAGCTATGCATGCATGAATCTCTGCATGTATTTCTATACTTTCTGTATTAGAGGGAAAAACAAAACTTAGCAAGACAAAGCAAAACAAATTCCTATAAAAAACATGAAACCAAAAAGTCATATAAAACCACAGTACAAGGTGATCTACAATGATTACTGTGTTGTTTCTTATTATCTTCAATAGAATGTCTATATCATCAGGCATAATTGAATGTAGCAGTATAATTGAGTATAGCAGTAAATAATAATAGTAAAAATAAAACATTGTAGACAGTATAAAACTTCAAAGGCAGGTAATAATCAAACCATAGTGGATATTCTAGTGGATCTTGTCATCTTAAGTGCAGTTGCCTATACTCTCAGACTTGATACTATCAATCATAACAGCTTTGAATAAAATCTATCAATACAAGACCGCAATCCAACAAACCAGATTTGATTACGATCAATCATGGTAAAACAGTGTAGGTTTTACAGAGCTTTAGATTAAGTTAATAGGAAATTAAGGATGATTACCATACTATATCATGTTATTTTCGGGTTTACTGTCTGTGCCTTCAAATCTAGTACAGGCAGAATGACTGGAACAGAATATAATACATCTAAGCAGAGTGGTGTGAGTAATGTGGGTTTTAAATCCTGGTGCACTGTTAACAATATAGCGTATCAAGGTCATCTATGTTAGAGTTTCTAGTTATCCTTCTCTGCCTCATTTCTGCCATGCTATTTTCCTGCCTTTGTTTGTCTACTTTTCTCCTTCATTCTACTGCCTGCCCCACACATTGAAGCCTTTCTGCCACTGTTCCTAAAATCCTGGTATTTTTTTTTCTCTCTCTCTAGAATGTCCTTTAGTATTCTCTGTAGGGTTGGATTGGTGGTCACAAACTTGCCCAGTTCCTCTTTGTCATGGAAGCATCTTGTTTCTCCATCAACTTCTAGTGACAGTTTTGCAGGGTATATCAATCTGGGCTGGAGGTTATTCTCTTTCAGGGCTTTGAATACTTCACTCCAAGCTCCTCTTGATTTGATGGTCTGTGTTGAGAAGTCATCTGTGATTCTGATGGGCTTACCTTTATAGGTAATCTGTTTCTTTTCTCTGATGGCTTTTAATATTCTTTTTTTATATTGAATTTCTGGTACCTTGATTATTATATGTCTGGGTGTAGATCTATTTTGGTTGTAGGTGGCTGGGGTTCTGTATGCCTCACACAACCAAATGTCATTTTCTTTTCCCATGCTTGGGAAGTTTTCCTTAATTATTTCCATGAATAGCCTTTGTAATTCGCCTGTATGTATTCCTGCTTCTTCATTCACGTTTCTTATTCTTAAATTGTGGATTCTCTTGTCATCTTCTAGCTTTTGTATTGTTACTGCCTGTTTCCTTGTTATTTTTAAGAGATCTTTCCTTTCATGATCACACACTGCAAACTTGTCTTCAAGTTTTGATAGTCTATCCTTAGTTTCTTTTAAGGAGTTTTGCCAGCTTCCAATGGAATTTTTAATTTCCTGGTAGTCTCTTTGAATCTGCTTCATGTATTCTATATTTTCTTTATATTCTTTATCAAATGTTTCTCTCCGTTTTTGTGTTCCTCCTTTCTTTTGTCTGTATCATCCTGAGAGATGCTTCCTGAGAGCATTTCTTTTATTACTCTACTCATATCCTGCTTTACCTGATTTAATATTTCAGTTTTGAGCTCGTCTACAAGGTCCTGAAGATATCTCTTAACATCCATTGAAGCCATGTCTGATGTTGTGTGTTTGCTGCCCTTGTTTTTCCTTCTCCTGGATCAGGGCTCTCAGGGTTCTGGGCTGGGGGCCTCCTCTTGCCTCTCTCTCCTGTCATGGCCTTGGCTTCCTCCACATGGATTACAGTGTAGGTCCCAGCCCCCTTCCCTGTTGGCCATGGTTCCTCCGAAGCACGCTGGCGAGGGATCTCTGCCCTCTCCTGCCTGCCCCTCCCCACCGGGCCAACCAAACTTCAAGGGCCTTTCACCCAGTAAGTGCGTGCTAGGCACAGGGAATCAATTTGGGATGGCTCATTTGGTCCTGGCCAGGGGCACGGCCCAGTTCAAGCAAATCCCACAAATCTGCTCTGGGTAGGGAGCAACCAACTGAAGTCACTGTCACTCCCAGTTCAGGCTCCTCCTGCCTGATTCCAACATGCCGTCCATTTGGTCACACCCTTCCCATGTTGGGGGGGGTCTCATTCCCAGCACTGACTGTGGATTAATGAAGGTCCCTTTGCTGGCTCTGCTCTTCGTTGGGCTCACCAACCCCTGACTTCAGCGCTGCTGTGCATCCTGTGAGTGGCGGCAGGAATGAGTTTGGGTGGCTCTGTCTGCCAGCGCGGTTCAAGTTGGTGCACACTTGGCGGGTCACCGTGAAAACGCTGTGTCCCGTAATTTTCAGCTGTTTCAGTTGTAGTCCCGAAATATTTGACAAGCTTTTTTATGTTCTAATTTCTTCCTGTGTCAAGAGGATCCATCTCCCTCTGTCTGGTCCTCTCCAGGGTGTTTTATTCTGGCATATGAGTTGTTTCTCCCGGGAGGCTTTGTATTTTGTTGCTCACTGATCAGCCATCTTGTCTTCTCTCTCATTCTGGTTTTTTGATATGACAATTTATTGCTATATATTTCCCTCTTAAGACCACTTTCATTGCATCCCACAGATTACAGTATGTTGTTTCTGCATTTTCATTGAATTGTGGGTATTGCTTTATTTCTTCTTTCATTTCATCTGTAGCCCACTGGTTGTTCAAAAGGTTGTTATTTAATTTCCATGTATTTATGCAGGTTTTGCAATTTTTTGCCATTAATTTCCAATTTCAGTCGCTATGGTCATATACATAGGATACCTTTGCATTTACTTAAGGATGTTTTATGGGATAATATATGGTCTATTTTGGAGAATGTCCCATGCGCAGCTGAGAAGAATGAGTATTCTGATGTGGTTGGGTGGAACACTCTGCAAACATCTACTAAGTCCAATTGCTCGCAGGTATGATTCAGTTCTATTATTTCTTTGCTGACTTTTTGTCTAGTTGAACTATCTCTTTGTAACAATGGGCTGTTAAGATTCCCTGTTATAATTGTGTTCTTGTGTATTTGGTTTTTCATGTCCATTAGTATCCATCTTATATAGTTGGGTGCTACTATATTTGGTGCATATATATTTATAATTTTTAGTTCTTCCTCTTGAATTTTTCCACTAACGAATATGTTGTGGCCTTCTTTATCTCTTTTAATCATTTTAGGTTTGAAGTTCATGGAGTCTGCAAATAGAATAGTTACCCCTACTTTTGTCTGGGTTCCTATTGCATGGAATACTGTTTTCCATCCTTTGACTTTTAATCTATGAGTTTCCTTTTGGGTCAGATGTGTTTCTTGTATATAGCATATTGTGGAATCATGTTTCTTGATCCATTCTGTCAACCTATTTCTTTTGATAGTGAATTGAGGCCATTTACATTTATGGATATCACTGATATGTACTGGCTCAACTTTGCCATGTTTCAGTTGTTTGCTTTCTGCTTTTCCCCTTGTTTCTTGTTCTTCAGATCCACAATATTGGAAAGGGCTCAAGTGACTCTACAAGGCAACTCTCTCCTTTCTGTGGGCCTAAAGTCCACATCTGTGTGTCTCTTTAAGGCAAGATCAAGTATCCTATTCATATATAAAACTTGGTAACTTGGTAGGGTTATTAGTGGTTAAACAAAGACTAGGAAACTGTAGGAAAAAAGGAACATCAACCTCATTGATTATTCACGTACTGCATTATGAGTGCTCTTTTTTAAACCTAAACAATAAGTTATATAATTTCTGTAGAAAGTCAAATCAACACTGTCTACTCATAAAACCCAAAGGTCACGGCACATGTGGTTTCACTTTCCATAATGAGTTGGGTTTAGCGCACAGGGACCCCTCCAGAAAGTCAGTGCAGCAGAGGGGCAGAAGGCAGGTCTCTGGCCCAGGGTGAGCCTCTTTTATTGTTGTAGAAATCTCAGCTGTGCAGACTCACTTCCTTGTGACTTGGAGGACAGGTGAACTGATTCTCATAGGAGGCTCGAGGAGTAGTTTTTCTTCAATTTAATTTTTTAAAATTTGAAAATAAATACTTCGCCCATGATGAGTTCTGATTTTTCTTTTCAAAAAATCACCTCTGACAGAATTTACTTTTACAAACTATTACTTGATATAATGGAAAGTGCACTTGTAATGCAAAAACCATCCAAAGTTCCACTTTGAAGAATCTGATGGTGTGATTTTAAGTGGAAGGAGAAAATAGCACGTCTCAATACCTGTGGGAGGAGAATGTGGTGACCAGCCCCCTGGTGGCAAGTAAGTTTCACTTCCGCTGAGTAGGTATGGCCCTTATATAGCTGATTCCAAATATCTTTACCAAGGCAGAAAAGCTGCTGTCAACTCTTGTGGGTTCCTGGGAACTGAGGCAGAAAAGTGTTTGCAGCATTTTTCTGTTCAGAAACATCTGGTAAGTTGTTTCTTTTATGTAATTTATACTGTAACATGTAGTTGTTTTTAATAGACTTTCAAAAAGAACATTATAGTTCTACAGAAAAACTGAGAACATAGCTGATAGTTCAGAGTGTTCTCATGATCTACACCCATTTATTTATTATAGTCTGATGGCATCTGGGCTATGATTAATGAGCCAATATTGATATATTTTTATTAACTAAAACCCACGATTTATTCAAGTTTCTTAGTTTATATCTATCATCAGTTTTCTATTCTAGGATCCTGTCCAGGATATCATATTGCATTTATTTGTTATATCTCCTTAGGCTTTTCTTGGCTGTAACATTTTCTCAAACTTTCCTTGTTTTCAATGACCTGACAACTTTAAGTAGCACTGGGCAAGCACATTACAGGACACTCCTCTACTGGCATTTCTAATGTTTTGTTCATGATTAGACTAGAATTATGGATTGAAAAGGAAGATCAGATGGCATTGCATGGAGGGTACATACCATCCCCATGACTCATAACGGTCAGTGTTGACCTCAATACCTGGCAAAGTGAAGGAAGTCACTGTGAAATGCACACACACACTTAAGGAGCCATAAGGACAGAGAGTCGTCCCCTCCCTGAAAATTGAGTATTTGTATAAATTACTTGGAATTTTTCAGTATAGGAGATTTGTCTCTTCTTCCTAGATTAGTTTTCTTAAATTATTTCTTGAGGAAAAGCGAATTTTGCCTTTCTGTTTGTGTAAGTGAATTTTAAGGCCACACAAAGGCCAGTAGACTAGAAATGGGAGAGTTGAGTTTTAATTTGAATGTTCTTTGACAATGTGATTTTAGGGAAGTCATTAATCATTTCTCCCCAAAGAAAACAGCTAGTGCAGGCATTTAGGGGAGCTTATAAATTCCTAATGAGGAAGGAAATGTTATTTTATGCATCGTTAACTTTGACAGGCTCAGGAGAGCAGTACTAGAAGAGTAAAATTTATTTGATTTGACTCTGATAATTTATTATGAAAAATATCAACTGATTTACTCCTCTATTCACCTAGAGGAGACAGACAGAGAAAAAGCCCATCATGCCAATGCTGCTTCCACTGTAACTGCCTCTGGCAGCCACAGATAATGTCCAGCTCACTGACTCATGTGTCCATACTAAAAATGAACTCTTTCCTTGGGTTCAAGGCCCTCATTTCACCTTTTGCTTCTGAGCTCCTGTGTTTAAACAGCTCCTTTGGGATACCCTTAGTTTGGAAGAGCAGTGGAATGTCCAATAAGGGGGTTAGAAAACATACTTAACCCAAAACCTAAAACTTAGAAAGGAAAGATATCATAAATTTTCTCAACAGGGTATTATTGTATTGAGAATCCCCTCCTCATTTCATTATTTAGCCTACGTCTCTGAAGGAGGGCATAAAACTTGACTGAAGACATCCAGGGACAATGGCACAGCATCTTCAAATCACTTGAAATCCTGGATAATTTTGCTATGCCAAAAACAGACTGAGTGTGAGTCTGTGCGGGCAGATACCTTGCATGTTTTCTTCCTGCTGAATCCCCAGCAACCATGACACACTTAACACCCATTCACTGCTTCCTCTTGCCCTCTCAGATATGTTTAAAAGAGGGATGTCACTCATCCAATGCATACTTGCTCAGTGCTTACTGTGTGCTAAGAACTTATCTATGTTAAAAGAAGGAGCTCAACCAGTGTTCATGATAAAAATGCCCCCTAAAAATTTTTTTATGATTTTTTCTATGTGTGCTATTTTTGAGACAGAGGACAGAGGGTGAAAATGAACATAAGATGATAATGTTGGGAAGGTTTAATGATGCAAGTCAAGACAGGTGAGATGAGATCCTGGCTAGAGAAGAACCAGGGGAAAAGAACAAACACGCACTTGTGGTGTGCAATAGATACATCCAGCTGTTTACCAAACAAGGAACAAATACAGTGAAGTGTGCCGCTCTGATACGCGCCCCCACACCTCAGCTCAGTTTACTTCTGAGTGCAACCCAGAGCTTGCAGGCAGTTGCTTCTGTTTCATGTTGTCAAGTTGCTCTGCTCCCTCCTACTCCACAGTCTTCCTTCCCAAGAAATGCCTTTGTCAACATTTAAGAAAACCCTCATTTGTGGGCACTGCTCCCTTCATTCTCATGTGCCCCAGCTCCTGAGAGTTCATTTAATCAGTGTCTGTTAGAGGCGACTTAGAGTAATGGAAAGGACATTGAACTTGCAGTAAGGAAAGGTGAGCTTGCATCCTCACCACCATTACCTCGCTATGTGACCTAGAACAAGTTCCTTTCCCTGTAGAAGAAGGAGCCCTGACATTCTTTAACTCCACTGTGTGCAGCTGCTCTAGTGCACTATGGAAATGACCTTCACATTATTTTTCTGTGAGAAAATCAATAAGCAAACACAAGCAGAAGAAAGGGAGAGTGAGAAAATAAGCATAACTGTCAAAAGTCACAATTACCTAACAGGAAACCAGCTCTGTGTGGAACTTTTCCTGTATCTAGCTAACTGTGCAGAGTCTCACCTAAAAAATGCTATTTTGAGGCTCAGTGCACATGAATGTAAATAAGTACTAAAAGCAAAACTTATGTGCTAACCACATTGTTTAAATATGGGTGAAATAAACCACACATACTGAACTCTGTCTGTCCAAGCAGTAAGTTGGGCTGTTTTCAGTTGCTTTGCTATAGAAGCCAGATTTTCACAATATATCCCACCATATTGCTTCCCTTTGGGGGGAGGTAGATTCCAGCATCATTTGAGAAAGGACTGTACTCCTAGCTGTCATTTTATCCTTAATACAGTGAATTTGACATTATAGAATCCTCAGTTGTGTGACTTGACCACACAGAATACTAATCATGGGAATATTGTTAATTTCAATGACAAGAAATATTTCACAATGAAAATTTTCATCTATTAGCACCATGAAATTGGTGCTCACACTTTGAGGACTAGTTTCAAATTTTGTCTACCGGTGGGAAACTCGAGGTCCAGAGTGACAACCTAACTTGCCGATAGTGTTTTTGATTGGTGCAAAATCAGAAGTGCAGCTTCCGTACATGATTTCCACCCTTACATCCTAGCACATCATTCAGTTCCACCGCTGACTCTATCCCAAGCACCCATCCACTCCCCCTGGTTTTGTAGGCTCTCCTTTCCAAGTGCTTTCTATTTCTTTCTTTCTATTTCCTTATTTTTTGTATGGATGATTCTTTTCCCTTTTCCAGTGTCTTGGCTGCCAGTTAAATGATCCCTTTTTATCAGTCTTTGAATATGGCAGGAGGAATTTGAAATCCAAATCTCTACAGTCACAGCTCAGGTAATTTCCATTTTCTCCAAGTTTTAGTGAGTGATCACAAATTACTCTTATGCTGGTACTGTGGATGCTACTACAGAGGAAGGTTTTGGTGTTTCTCTTGCATGCAGTTAAACCTCTTCCAATCCTGAACAGTTACACGCTAACAATCCTTGCTGGCTGTTGATGTAGTGAAAGAAGCCCCATAGCTCAAACTGAAGCTCATGTGGTCCTGAAAGAAGCCAAAACCACCGCCCACTTCCAGAAGTCAATGATCAACCTGTTTCTCTCAATGCTACTTTTTAAAGGCACTTTGATCCCCATCCCTCTCAGACTGAAGAACCTTAATCTCAAGGTTTGCATAATGCCTGTCAACTTGTCAGTTAATTCTTTTGGGTTTTGTCTAGCACCACATTTCTTGGTGGAGAGTGAATTCTAGAACAAAAGTTGTCCTGGAAGTCTGCCAGATTTTGTCCAACAGTAGGATCACATGTTTTATTTTGTCTCCAGGGTACCTTGTGATGATTTAATGCTTAATATTTTGTGTGACAATAACTCACTGAGCTACTGTCTTCAGAGAACATCAGCTCTTTGTGTTAATTCTTTGTGTGTATGTGAAATTATTGATAGGCATTGCTGTATTCTTACCCATGTGGAATCTCATTTAATTTCTTTCTCTGTTCACCTAGGTTTTGAGATGTAGTTTAGCATTTCCAGCTGAGTTTTTCACACCAGAAACTACTGTCTCTCATGACATTCACTGACCTCACAAGCTATGTCCACTGTCACTTTCTCTGGTGAACATTTTCAATGAGAATAACTTGAAGAAGTCTTACGAGTCACTTAGTCCAATAGCATTATCAGATGATCATACAGTTTGTATTCAGGTTCCCCTAATGGCAGAAAGCACATTATTTTCTAAGGGAGCACATTCTATTTTGGACAATTTTGATTTTAATAGTGCCCCAACCCTTGGAAAATGCATCCCAAGACTCCTTGTTTTGAGCATACCTGAATTACCAATATCACTACCCCTGCACTTTGGGCCTGTTATGGAGTAAAATAGGTGTTACTTGAATACAGATACTGTGATTCTGCATTAGTTGGTCTGATAATTTAGGGGGCTATTCCAAAGCTAATGGTAGGTGCCATTCACACACCATGATCTGCTGAACAAGGGTGTGAGTCAGGTCCTGGCCAGGACAGAGCTGACCAGTATGAAATTCATCATGCAACTCGGAATGGTGTACAATTTAAAACTTATGAGTTGCCATTTCTATAGTTTTATACTTAATATTTTGGGGCCACCATAGATTGTAACTGAAGCTATGGAAAGCAAAACCACAGAAAAGGGAGGACTGCTGTCCTCAGAAATTTAATTCTTTCCTATGCCTTCCACCTAGCAGATCTAGTTCTACCCTCTTGGAACCATAGGAAATATGCATCTCCTCTATTATATGATTCCCTCAGTCATGTATGTGGATGCACTATGAAGTCCCCTCCCGTCAGCTGCTTTGCCTGTGTCTTCCCAGTCTCTTCTCCAGCATCACTAAGTCTGCAGTGCAGGCCTGACTCTGAACATCACTCCCTCTGCACACTTGTCTGTTTGTTCCCAGTGTTGGCTTTACTCCTTAAGACTCCTCTCTCTCTCTCTCTGTCTCTCTCTCCCCATACTGTGGATTGAAACCAGGTCCTTTGCACTGTGCTACACCCCCAGCCCATTTTGTTGTTTTTTATTTTGAGAGAGAGTCCCCCCAAGTCACCAAGTTGCCCAGGCTAGGCTCAGCCTCCCACGGTGCTGTAATTACAAATGAGCACCCCCACACTTGGCTTTAATTTAGCTTTTAAACACCCTTTGGTGTGGTATCTCCCTGAAAGTTTCTCATTCATTCATTCAGCATTTATTGCTATCATTGGACTTGACAGAAATTCAGCATTGAAAAAATGCAGTTTTCTGACCTTAAAGAGCTCATGCACAATACGGAGGAGGAGACATAAAGAAAACCAGGTCATCATAGTAACAGGGGTATACATGGGGCACAGAGGGAATTGGTCAGGAATCCAGGTGCCCAATCACAGAAGTGTCAAAACAGGGTCTTGCAAGAGTAAGAGTTCAC
>PVLA01010197.1:33546-66266 GCA_004027455.1 Hydrochoerus hydrochaeris | reverse complement strand
TGGAGGGTGAGGCTGGAGGGTGATGCTGGAGTGTGAGGCTGGAGTGTGAGGCTGGAGGGTGAGGCTGGAGTGTGAGGCTGGAGTGTGAGGAGTTGGAGTATGGAGGGTTTTCACGTTTGCTATTAGGACATAATAAATGCTATAATATACCATTCGGGGGTTAATGTTAAAGTGCCTAAACACTCTCCCGCTCAGTGCCCGTGTGCCCGCCTGCTCTTCCCTCCACACTCCCTTTTGCACCCTCCGAGATGGTCCCCTCCCCGCGCCTTTCCCCTCCTCCAAGGCTTCTCACACTGGCTCACTGGCGAGTTCTTCCAGGGCACCTCCTCCGATGCCTCTCCCGAGGACCTCGCTTTCTGTCCCCTCATTTCCTTCTTCCTCTTCTTCCCCGCCGCCAACAGTCAGCAACCCCTCTACGTCCGGGTCATCCGTCCTGATCTTAGGGTCACTCTGCTTCTGGCCTACAAAGTCGTGCCTTCACGCTGACTCGGTCGTCTACTCATGACTAGTCCCAACCGGGGACGCCTGCTTGGGAGCTTGGGGCCTGTGTCCCGTCCCTCAGGGCTCAGGGGCCCCTACACTCCTGACGGGGTGACCCTCTTCTGGACCCCTGCAGTCTCCAACCGGGTCGGATCCCTACCTAATTGCTGGCTGTACCAGGGGACTCTACTTTAAATAAATTTCACTCTCTGTCCCTCTCTTTTCCCTCCCCACTCCCAAGAAATGCACAGTCCTCCCAGCAGCCCTCAGGGTCTCAGTCTTGGGCTGCCTTACAGCCAGCCTCCGGAAACGCCTTGGGTTTACCAAACCTAACCACCGCCTGAACTTTCTTTGCCTGACTGTGGCCCCAGTACCTCCTGGATAATGGCTCAGTGTGGCCGCCAGGGGGCGCACCAGACTTTGATATTCTAAGGGACTTAGCTAACTGGCCGAGCCAACGGGGAAATGGTCTGAAGTTCCCTGCGTCCAAGCGTTTTCCCCGCAATGCGCAACCAGCCTCGACTTTGCGTGTCCTGTGACCCCACCAAATTCTCCTTGCTAAAGCTTCCCCCAAGCCTCCTCCTGATCAGGACTCTGAGATCCAGATTTTCCATCCCTACTCTTTCCCTTCCCAGCCGGATAACCCCCTGCCCCTGTATGCGCGACGCCCTTGTGGGCCGCCTCCATCCCGGTCCCCGTCCACATCTGCGACCCGCAGGAGAAGTCTCCTCCCCATCAGAGGTCTCCCCCAGAGAAGCCTCATCCACGACCCCGTGTTCGCCACCCCCAGCCTCTCCGCACCTCCTGTGCCCCCACCTGTGGTCCCCCATCCGTGCGGTCTCCCTCTTCAGCCACACTGGCTCTCATGACCTCCCAGACCCCTAGGCAGGGAGGGTTATACCCTCTTAGGTGGCGCGAGTCGAAGGCTTAGTCAATGTACACCAACCTTGGTAGCTTTTGGATTTGTCCCAAATTGCAAAGTGACTTGGGTTCTTCACAGAAAACCCCACCAACTACATCAAAGAATTCAAATTCCTAACCCAGGTTTACCAACTAACATGGAACGCCGTCTCTGTTCCCTTTCCTCCTCCCTCACCCCAGAGGAAAGAGGCTGTTTGGCTGGGTGCCCAATCCCACCCACATGAGATGCGCCCCACGGGCCCAACTGTCCCCCAGGAGCCCAGGCAGTTCCTAGGGAGGACCCTGACTGGGCTGATCAGCCCGGGTATCAGGGGTCAAGAGCAAGAGACTCTCGCTCCTTTGTCTTCTCGAGGGTCTCAGGTGACCCTCGAGCAGTTAACTGGGAAAAACTCAAGGTGGTCACACAAAGGCCAGGCGAGAACCCTGCTGTATTCACGTCCCACCTCACTGAGGCTCTAACCAAATTTACTAGGATGGACCCAACCTCTAGAGAGGGGAAGTTGGCCCTAAATAACCATTTCATAAGTCAATCAACACCAGACATCAGAAAAAAGCTTAACTGTCTAAAGGAGGCCCACCGTGATCTGATTAACCTGGCCTTCGGGGTTTTTAGTCGGAGGGGTGAACAGGAGCAAAAACATAAGCTTGCCTGTGCCAAACAAAAACACCAACTCCTGGCAGTGGCCCTACCAAGGTCCCCGGTAACCAGGCTAATGGCAACAGGAGCCCTCCAGGGACCTGTTTTAAATTCGGGATACAGGACACCGGGCTCAAGAAAACCCAAACCCCAATCGGCCGCTGCCGCTGGGTCCACGCCCTAAATGCAGCCAGCTGGGCCATTGGGGTAGACTGTCCTTCCTCAGCGAGGGATGAGCACTCTCCCCTCAAAACTAACCCACCACGACAAGTTGCACTAGCCCAGCTGCTGGGCCTGGCAGACAGGGACTGAAGACGCCCGGCTCATCGGCCCGACGCCTGACCTCACCAGGTTCAGGTGGCCTCCCAGGGGCCCAGAGTAACCGTCCAGGTGGCGGGTAAATCAGTTTCTCTTCTCCTGACACGGGGGCTTCCTGGTCAATCCTTGCTTCATACCACGGGAAAACTTTTCCCTCGTGGATCACTGTTGTGGGGGTTGAGAGCAAACCTCAAAGGCCATTTACCTCAGCCCCTCCCCGTGTGCTCGGAACAGCTCTTTCCCCTTCCTTCCTGACCTTACCGAACTGCCCGGTGCCCCTCTGGGCAGGGACGCCCTGCACAAGCTGCAAGCAACCCTGTCCCTACGAGGATCGAGTTCTGCCTCATCCCTCGGCTGGTGACGTCAGCCGCTCCTTCTCCTCTCCCAGCCCCTCCAAAAGATCTCCAATTCCCTTTTGAACAAATAAATCCTCAGGTCTTGGACACTAGCAGCCCCACATCATTCTCCTGTCAAAGTTACTCTAAAAGCCCCACTCACATACCCCAATCGGGCCCAATTTCACGCTTCCCTCCGACACCGGACGGGCAGCAAGCCCATCATAGATCGGCCCCAACGGCAGAGCTCCTCACCCGCTAACACCGCAACACTCCATCCTACCTGTGGAGACCTAACGGGGACTACGGGCCAGTGCAAGGCCTCCGCATCACTAATTCAGCCACACGTCCAGTCACCCCTGTGGCCCCAGCCCTATACCCTCCTGAGCTCAACCCCCCTCAACCACCCTCTTTATTGTCCTGGATCTCAAGGACAACTTCTTCACCATTCCCTTACACCCGGACTCTAGGCCCCTGTTTGCCTTCCCTTGGGAGGACCCTTCATCTCATAGGGCCCCCCAACTGACCTGGACCGTCCTCCCCCAGGGGGTCAGGGATAGCCCACACTACTCTAGCCAGGCCCTGGTCTCTGACCTAAGCACTCTAGATTAACCCCAGCTTCCTGCCCCAATACATCAATGACCTGCTACTGTGCAGCCCCCTTGGACCTCTCCCTTCAACACACCTCCCTGTTCCTAAACCTTCTCTGTGACCGGTGCTACCACATTGCTCGCCATAAAGCCCAATTATCCACCTGGTCAGTCACATACTTAGGGTTCTTGCCAACACCCACAACAGGATTTGACCGATGACCAGTGCCATGCAATTGGAGAAATGCCTAAACTGATGACCAAATAACAAATCCTATCCTTTTTGGCTATTTTCACCTATGGGTCCCAAAATTTGCACTCCTGGTTAAACCCCTGTATGAGGCAGCTCGTGGCCCCCATTAGGAGCCACCTGACCCCACCTGTCAGATCATCCAAGCCTTTCCAACCTTGAAACAAGCCTCCCCCGTGCTCCTGCCGAGGCCCTTCCTAGCCACGCACTGCCCTTTGCCCTCCATCACTGAGAACCATGGCATAGCCACGGGGCCTTTGCCCGTCCAAAGGCCCCGCCGAAGCGGCTGTGGCACACCTATCACCACAACTGGCCCCCTCAGTGTGTGGACGGGCCCTGCCTCGGGCTCGGGCAGCAGCCACCTTACTAACAATAGAGGCTCAGAAGCTCACACTCAAGGGCACCATCACCATGTACTCTTCACACCGACTCACAGATCTCCTCCCTCCCTCCCAACTCCAATTATTGCAACTAGCTTTTATAGAAAACCCCCAACCCCCCCTGGCCACCTGCGGGCCACTCAACCCCGCTGCCCTTTTACCTGCTTTTATCGCTCACTAGCACATTCCTGCAGTGAATCTCTCGATGACTGTCCCCCTTCCCTTTCACCAGTGTCCCCCAGCCACCAAACAAACCACAGTTTACAGAAGGTAGCTGGACCCAGATTTCTACAGGACAGACAAGAGCGGGATATGCTGTAGTGTCCCTGGAGCTTGTCACTGAGACTGGCCCCTCACCCCAGGGACCACGTCACTGAAGGCAGAGCTCATGGCCCTCCCTGGGGCTCTCACCCTGGCCAAAGAACATGCGATAAACATCTACACTGATTCCAAGTATGCGTATCCCATAGCTCACCAGCACTCCATCTGGGCCAAATGGGGATTCCTCACTACTCGGGGCTCCTCAGTTCAAGACAGGCCCTTAGTTAAAAAGCCATTACAGGCCACATCCCTAGCATCACACATGGCTGTTCTACATTGTAAAAGTCACCGAAAGACTGACCACTGGACAAACAAAGGAAACAACTTAGCTGATGCCACAGTGAAAGCAGCAGCACTTGGTCCCTGGTTATGGCAGCTCTTCCAAGCCCACCTTATGGTGAACAGACCCCAATCCAGTTCCCCCTCAGAGATCTACCTTTACCCAACAGGGAGCCCACCTGGGCCCAAGGGCTGGCTGCTGTTTGGGGTCCATATTGTCTGCCAGAGCCCACAGCCTTTCAGTCCCTCCTAGACCCACACAGCTCCCTACACATTGGGTGTCGGCCCTTAAAACAGCTCCTCAGACCTATTGTCCACTGTGAGGGCCTAAGCAAAGCCCACAGGACACATCTGCCTCATGGGGTGCCTGTTCCCCAGTAAATCCTGGTGGCTCTTTGACACCCCTATCCTCTTTTAACCGCCACCAGTTTGGAGGATGCCTTCTGGGGCAGGGTTGGCAAATAGATTTAACACATGTGCCTAGACATAAAAAATTTAAATATCTTTTAACTCTAACAGACACCTTTTCCAGATGGATTGAAAGGTTCCCACCACCCATGAGACAGCAGAGGTCATGTGCCAGACCCTCCTCACACAGATCACACCCAGGTTTGGCCTCCCATCCTCCTTCCAGTCTGACAATGGACCAGTGTTTGTTTCCAGTCACTCAGCTCGTGTCTGAGGCCCTTAATATAAAATGGTCACTACACGTGTCCTACCATCCCCAGTCCTCAGGCAAATTGGAAAAGCCCAACCATCTCCTAAAGGCCCACCTTACAAAATTGGGGCTAGAAACTCACGAGTCATGGCCTATCTGCCACCCTATGGCCCTCACATGATTAAGGGCTACCCCTCCGCAAACCCACACATCTGACCCTTATGAGCTTATGTATGAACACTCCTTTGTGCTCTCACAATTGTTCCATGGGCCAACTCACCCACTTGCCAGCTACCTCCCCTTACCCTCTCCTGCACAACCTGCTACAAGCCCATGCCAACCATTACCTGCCCCAGCCGACTGACTCCCCAGTCTCCTTACAGGTGCAACCGGGAGACCAGATGTGAGTATGAGATCTCACCTATCACCATTAAAGCCCAAGTGGACCAGACCACACCCTGTGGTGTTGAGCACCCCTACAGCAGCCAAACTTCTAGGCAAACCGGCCTGGATACATCTCTCCAACCTTAAGAAAACCCCTCCCACGGCCAAGCAGCCCTCAGATCAGTCCTGAGTGATTGGGCCTTGGGATGGGCAAAGGACTCCTATGGCTAGTCCATGGATCTTGGTGATGGAGGGCAAAGGGCAGTGCATGGTTACGAAGGGCCAAGGCAGGAGTCCCTGGTCCTTCACTTGGCTCTCCCCAATGCATCTTCATTTCACCTGCATCCCTCACATCCCTGATACCCGATTCCTACTCCGCCTGCCCCTGGGAGACCATTCTCGCTCCCTCCTTCCTTTAGAACAAAAGGCTGAAGTGAAAGGGCCCTGAGCTTCTGGGTGAGGAGAGGCGGTGGTTAAGGGTGCAGCTGCTAGAGGGTGCAGCTTAGCTACCTGCACACGCTTTCCCAGAAGCAGGAAGCAAAAACCAGCCACAAAGACAGTTGGCAGCACCGACCACAAAGACATCTGCGTACTTTCCTGAGAACTACAGCGCCCACCGAGATGTTCCTGGTTTTCACAGCTCCACCCCAGAGTGTGCCTGTTGTGCCCCCTGGACAGCTGTTCTGGCCTCGTGCTCACACACTCCACTGTGGTTTTCAGACTTATAAGCCCAGGACTCCCTCCCCTCGAGGTCGCTCTCTGTCTGTGAGATGACCCTTTCCCTGCGCCAAATAAACTTCTTCTTGGCAGTGTCTCCACTGCCCTTGCACTGGTTACCGGCTCTCATTGACCTCAGAGACCTCAGCATTCCCCAGGCATGATGGGGACATGGCTCTCTGAAGACAAACCCATGGTGGTACAGTGCGTTCTTTGATGAGTGGGGTGGGGGGCTCAGAGGGCTGCTGTGGACCACCTCATAGTGTATCCCTGAGGTGGGGACGAGTCCTTGAAGGCAGCTTCCTGGGGTCCAGTTGAGAGGTACAGGAGGTATATCTTGGTATCACCCACTGCCCCCTACCCTAGTGAACAATGAACAGACAAAATGGGTTAAGGAATCTCTGGGGCCTGGATGGGCCACGGTGATCCTATGGGGATCACGGGGCAGACGCTCCCACTGTGTGACTGTCCTTGACTGTCATGGACTGAGCCCTCCTGCCTCGTGTCTGGAGCCGTATGGACAGCACCACCGTCCTGTCCCGTTAGGAACCAAGCCTGCACAGCCGTGTGGGCCAGCTCTGCTCACGGATTCTGCCGTGGGCTCTCCAGGAGGGCTCGTTCCCACTGTCCCTGTGACCTGGCAGGTAGGCAGGCAGGCAGGCAGGCACCGCCAGTTCTGGGTTCCGATTGTGTGCAAACTTTGCAACTGGAGACACAGAGCAACCTTCCCGCCACCTGTGCTGCTAATCTGCTCTCCTCCCAGCCTCTATCTGATCATGCCCAGGCCCAGGGTTTTTTTAAAGGCTTCCTGGAACCCACTGGATGAGATCCAAGGCCCTTGGCAGGCGACGGTTCCCCTGCAGAAGTGTGTCCGACCTTCTGGGCGCTTTTCCCAGAAGATGCTTCTAGAGCCCACAGAGCAGTCACCCCCGCTCCCTTGCTGCAGGGGTTTCATGGCTTTTATTGATCATTTCAGGGCTGCCCTGCTGGGCACATCAGGGCCAGCACAGAGGTGTGTGTGAGGACTGTCCTTGCTGTGGGCTTCCCATCCTCCTCCTGGGGGAGGCTTGCGGAGTGGGGGAGCCTCGGGCCAGAGTGGGGCCGTGCTGCCTTGGAGCACTGTGGGTGATGCGCCACATGCAGGGTAGGGACCAGGAAGGTGGAGAGGGGCCCTGTCCTCAACCCCACCAAGCCCCAAAATTAGCCCAGAACCTTCTAGGCCTTCTGTTTAGGTGGCTGACACTTGCAGCCCAAAGGTTCTGAGAACCCTTTTCCTTCCTACCTACAGCCATTTTCTTTTAAAATCTGCGTATTTATTAGGGGAAGAGTCTAAGTCGTCTCATTCAATCTCGGTGCTCCCCTGCCTGCCCGGAAACCTCTCCCTCGGAGTCACTCCTTCCCTTCCCTCCCCAACTCTCTGTAGCCCAGGAGCCCCAGATTCCCACTCTCTGGACCTCGGTCTTGCGGGGCGAGGAGACCTTCAAGGAGCCTTACAGTGCCTTTGGCTGATGTGTAACTCATCCCTGTGTTTATGGATTTACGGCAGCTTTCTCAGAGGCTCCTGAAGTTTTGGTTCAGTCCCACTGTGAGGCCGAACACTTCTGGAGAATGACGATTTTCATGGACAAAAGCTATTTCTGTAATTCCATGTTTCCTTGAAAATAAGATCTAAGTGCAAAATAAGCCCTAGCTGGTGGTTACCATGGTGATGGCGGGTGTCCTGCTGCCTCCCCCCACTGTTCTCCCGCTGCCCAGGAGAGGCTGATGGGGCTGGTGGGTCTGCGCTCTGGTCTTCTGGGCTGATGACTTTCTGCTAGGCCTTGTTTTCTGGGAAACACGATTTCAGTCTGTGCGAACGGTGCACGCAGGCACTGTTACCAGGAGTTCCCCACTTATGTAAAGCATTAGAAAACCAAAACAAAGTAGCAATTCATACAAAAAAAGTGGGAAGGTAACTTAAAAATTAAACAGATGAACAGGGCTGTTTTTCTAAAAGGAGGTTGCTGCCGGCCGGGCCAGGCAAGGCACTCTGGACAGCTTCTCTGGAACTCATACTTCTCTGTGTGCTGGGTGTGACTCGCCTCTTCCCTGTCTCACATCTGTTCCCTTTGCTAAGAGATATGTCAGCGCTTGCCCGTGGGCCTCCCTGTGCAAATGCAGCCAAGGCGAGGGGAACTCAAAGTGGGTAAATACAGCGGAGTCAGACACGCACACACAGGCCCAGGCCGGTGGAGTCAGACATGCACACACAGGCCCAGGCCGGCCCGCCCACGCTCAAATCCTGTTTTCAGAAATTACAAGAACATTAAAACATAGGATTAATCATTCTCAAGGGCATATTCATGGTTCTGCAGAAGTTCAGAGATCCTAGTTAGAGAGACACAGTGAGCAGCCCTGACTTAACTCCCAGCATGGCCTGAAGTAAATTGCTGGCCTCTTGTTTGTTGCATTTTGCTTTTCTGAGACAGGGTCTCACTATGTAAGTCAGGCTGGCCTTGGGCTCACTACGTAGCCCAGGGTGGCCTTGGAATCGTGGTGATCCTCTGCCTCAGCCTCCGAGTGCTGGGATTACTGCTGTGCGCCACCTTGCTTGGCTTTCACTTGCCAATTTTGGATCTTGGTACATTCTCTGTACACAAACAAGGGTGGTTTGGGTATTAGTATTCTTGAGAGATGAAGGAAGTTAGAGAGGTACAGGTCAATTCCCAAGATCTTCAAAGACTTTGAAGGAGCAAGAGGTTACAGGGACCTCCAGAATTTGGCTAGAGTGAGTCCAGATTAGTTCCAGAGTCAAACAGACCAAGGTTTGGGCTGAGGCTATTGTACCCTGCATCCAGGACAACAGGGGTTTGAATCCCAGCTCCACCAGATGCCAGGCGCTGGGTGGGTTAGGGTGGTCGCAGGTAGGAGGAGTCTGCAGTGCTGAGACAGAGCCCAGCCCGGCTGGGCTCAGCCGGCCTGAGGGCCACAGAGGACCACAGGCTCTTCAGGGACAGAAGAGCAACGGAGAGGCCGGCTCTGCTCCTAAATGGTAACATTTCTGCTACTGAGGTCGGGGTACCTTGTCCCGACCTGCCTTGCAGATATTTGTGGCCCTCAGGCCTTTCTTGGCTGGGCGGGGGAGCACGCTGCAGTCTCCGCCATCTGAACCGTGCAGTGAGTTCGGGCCAGCAGGGCTACAGAGGAGACTCTGCCCCAAACCAGAACAAAAACAAAGGCCCAGCGCCCCGTGTGGCCTTCCGCATTCCCCGAAGTCTGCCCCGGTCACCTGTGCGGCGGGCGCCCTCCAGTGGCCTCACGTTTCATTGCGGCGACTGCGAAGCCCACAAGGGCCAGGCTGCAGGGCTCCCCGCTTCGCAAGCCCAAGTCCTGGGCAGAAGCAGCGACTTGTCAGGGACTGAGGCAAGTCCCAGTCTCTCCGGGCTGGGCTTTGTTCATGGGAAGCGCTGGCTGCACCCACCTAAGGGACAGAAGACCCCTCCCATGGCGCTGGGACCCCGCAGGGAAAAGGGGCTGTGTGGGACCTGGCTGTCCAGTTCCCCCTTCTCTCAGCCATTGCCCCAACCATGCACCCCACCAGCTGCTGCCAGAAGCCAGCCTGAAAAAGAGCACAAACCCGGGCTGGCCTTTGGCTCAGAACCCCCACGCTCTCCTCCTCACTCTGGGACAGGCCTTGCATCAATGTGGGCAGAGGGGCCACGCTGGCCTGCTCTCCCGCACACCCCTGCTGGCGCCGCCCCGGGCTTGGCCTAGCTTCACGTCCTGTAGATCTTATCCTGGTCTGAGCTCTCCATGAAACCCCCTCTAGCACACAGGAGCACCTGGCTCCCACAGCCTCCAGCTCCGTCTGTACCTCGGCCAGCCTGTCCTGTGCAATCGTGTAAATGCACACGCCCGCTCCGGTGGGCCCGCGGGGCAGGTGTGCACACCTCGAGCAGCGCTGGGCTGTGGTCTGGGGTCGGAGCCCTGCCCTGCACAGTTGTGATGATAACGGCTGGTGGGGTGAGAAGAGGGAAACTTGCAGCCAAGTGACCACCCACAGGCTGCTGAGGTGGGAGACGCCAGGGCTGCTTCACCAGCCAGGCTGGCACGTGCCAGGTGCCATGCCACTGCCACCCAGACTGCCTGGCCGGAGGGAGCTGGGTGGGGGACAGTGCGGGCCAGGGAAGCCCGATGGGAGGCAGCAGGCAGCCTCCCCCTCGCCATTTGGTGTGTGGCTTCCTCTCCCGCGCCGTGAGAGACAGCAGACTCCGTCCCCAGCCCAGGCAGACAGCTCTGGGGACTCCGGGATCGTAGTTCCAGACTAAGGAGTGGAGTGCGTTGTCTGACAGCGTGGTCTAACAGGTGAGGGCTGTTCTGGACACAGACACCTTCCGCCTTCGCCCGATACTTCCTGTGGCCTGGAGCTACTGGAGACTCTCGCTGGGGGACCCTGGGGCACCCGCTGCAGCTTCTGCTTCTTCCCAGGATGCAGAGAAAAACCCTGGGAGTAAGGAAGGCACTGTTGGGGACCCAGAAGGCAGCCTCCTAAGCACACTATGGTCACTTCTGATTTCTCTTCTCTCACTCCTGTCCCCCGGGTCTGTGTCTGTGAGGCCAGATGCCACTGTCTGCGCCACAGCTTCTCAGCACTGCCCGGCCTCCTTGGCCTCCTTTGTCTGGGGTCCCTTTGTCTGGGGGCTCCCTCTGGTTCCCTCTCACAGTTCCCAGCGCCTTTCCCTTTCTCCCGCCTGCCTGTCCCCTCCCTCTCTGCGGGGGCCGAGAGGCTCGGGCGAGGGGAGCTGGCTGGGTTGCCATGGTCACATCGAAGCCTGCTGCAGCTGGCCCGGGCAGCTGCTCCTGGGCCCCGGCCCGGATGCTCGCTCGGACAAAGCCAGGCAGCCTCAGCGGCTCCAGAGCTGGAACCCCAAAGGCTTGAGACTGGGGAGACTGCGACCCAGGAAAAGCCTGAGCTGGAGGTGAGCGGGAGAGGGCCGAAAGCCACTGCCATCTTCTCTGGGAGGGACCGGGTGGCCAGGCCAGAAGAGGGCAAGGTGGTGGGAGGCGGGGGCCAGGGGGCAGTGTGCCACATCCAAGCTGGGGGCTGGGATGGCCCAAAGTGGGGACAGAGCCACTGTGACCTGCAGGGCAGGCCAAGTGAACCCCCCCAGGGGCCACATGGCCCCCCAAGTCCATTGTCCTCCCTCAGTGCCCACCTCTGCCCAGCCCTGTGTGCCTCCTTCCATGTCCCCGTCAGCTTCACCCCAGTCTTTTCTCTCCCACTGCCCCTGATTCCTTCTGCTTTCAACTCTTCTGTTCCCACTGGGCACCTGCTGGGCCTGGCCCAGCCTGGTCCAGGCTCTTCCTGAGGCCATGGTCTGCTTCAGCCACAAACTTGTCCCCGTCTGACCCCCGGGGTCCCCCTGCCCCCAGGCTGCCCCCAGCTCAGATCTGCCCACTGTTCCCACAGAGCCCTGTGCCCTCTCACACCCAGGCCTCAGTTTCCCCTTTGTCCTCAGTGGCCCCGAGGTAGGACTCATCCCTGGGGCCCCTTCCACACCCTCGCCCTGCCCCCCACCAGTGGCTTCACACTCTCCCCAGCTGCTGACCCGACCTGGCCCCCCCAGGCAGCTGCCTCACAGGGGAGGTGGCTGTCGGCCTGCTGCCTGTGTGTGTGCACGTGTGTCCCATCTGGTCCGTCCCCTTGTGTCCTGCTTGGCTGCCCTGTGGCCGCCACTGCAGCTCTCCTTTCTCCTGCGAGCCTCTCCGCCCACTTTCTCAGCTGTCCGAATCCTCTCCCTCCTGAGCCGCAGAGGCTGCTGGTCCCAAGGACAGGGCAGCCCCGGGCGGCCTGTGCACCTGGGGGCAGTGGAGGGACTTGGGTTCCAGGAGGCCTGGTGTCTCTGGGCTTGGCCACTGCATGGGGACGTGAGCTTGGGTAGCTGGGGTGGCTGGGCAGGCTCTGCTGGCTCGTGGCGCCATGCGGAGAGCCCCCTGGGCGGCTGGGATTTCCCTCTCTGGCCCCTAAGCATCCCGGCTGCAGGCCCCACATTCCAGCCGGCTCCAGCCCTCTTTCGGATGTCACTTGACTCCGTTGGGCCCCAGCCCTGCAGCTTTGTCCTGTCCGGCCCTGGGCAGGGACGAGTGGGCATCACAGGCTGGGAATTCCTCCCGGAGAGCAGCGGGCAGAGGGGCGCAGGTTTCCGGCTTCCTCCGCTGTCCCCTGCGGCCCCTTCTGCACGGCTTGGCTCGTCTCGGCGTGGGCCGGGGGTGTGGCGTGTCCCGCCAGGGTGTCAGGTTGTCCTAGGCTGTGCCCCAGCCTCTGCGCCGGGAGGCGGGGGCGGGCCGCCAGGTGAGCCTCGCGAAGCGCCGGCTCCGCCCCCAGCTGGCTCCTCGGGCCGGGATCCAAGGTCCCAGCTCCCTGCGGCTGTCCTGTCTGGAGGGTAGGTGCCACAAAACTGCGGGAGGCGGAGGGACCCCTTTCCGGGCCCGGGGCCTTTCCTGGAGGTCCCTCCGCGGCCATAGCGCCCTCAGGTTTGTGAGCTGGCGCTCGCGGGGCCCCTGGCTTCTCCCGAGGGCTGGACGTTTCCTGGTCGGGCTGCGGTGGCCTTGTCCAGTGGGACTTGGGTCCGTTTCTTGGGGCTGCGGCTGGGAGCTGCCAGGGGCTGCGTTTGCATCCGCTAAAAGGCGTCCTGGGCGGAGGTGAGTGCGGCAGGGTGGGAGCAGGTGTAGGGATGCGGGGAAAGGCGGGGCACGGCGCCCACTCGGGCCTCCAGGGCCTGCGGGTCTTCATGTCGTGTCCACGCAGCCTGGGGTCTCTCCCTCCCATCCTTTTGACTGTGCCTGGTTTGCGGGGTGCCGCTGTCCTCTTCCTGCGCCCCACCACCCGCCTTGCCCTGGCTGTGTTGGCCCCGATGGAGTCCGAGGTCCTGGGGGTCCGGCCAAGCAGGTGACCGCTCCTGGCGTGTGGGAGCCGGAACCCTGCTCTGCGCCCGGCGCCGCCCGCGCCTCCGTCGGGAGCCGCGCCCAGAAGGGCGTGGGGAGGGCGCCGTCCCGCGTGGGCCGTGCCTGCGGCTGCGCGGGTAGCGCTGTGGCCGTGGCCGTGGAGGGCGGCGCGGGGGCGGGGCGGGGCGGTGCCTGGCCCTGCGCCCCGCCCGCCGCGTCCCCGGATCAGGCCCCCGACAGCTGCGCGGAGCCGCCTCGACCCGACCCCGCGGCGCCGAGAAGGGGAGGCCCGGGCACGGGGCGCGAGGTAGGAGCGGGCGGGCGCCGGACCGGGCGCCCACTCGGGAGCGAAGCGGGATACAGGTGCGCCGAGCCGGGCCCAAGTCCCCTCCCGGGGTCACCGCCCGGGGGCGCCGCGCAGCCCGGGCCCTGCGGCCAATGTCCGTTCCTGAGCTCGGTGTATCGTGTGTCGCGCGGTGTGGGTGTGTCCACGCCGTGTGGGTGTGTCCACGAGCGGCGCGGGACCTGGGGCGCAGTGGTGGGGGCGCGCTCGCCATGTCCTCGGCCCCGCTCCCCACCTGTCCACCTGGCGATCGCCCGCGTGTCGGAGGTGGGGGCTGTGCTCGGATCGTGGGCCTGGGGCCTGTGGCCTGCGTGGGGCCTGCCCTTCGCGCTCGCAGGCGAGTGCAGGTGGCCGGCGGCGCCCGCGCCCCTCCCGGAAAGGCTCGCGCGGGGTCCCGGCCGCGGAGTGCGCACGCGCGGCGTCTGGGCCCGGTGTTTACGGCCGGGCGGGTGCGGGTCTGACCGCGTGTCTGCGCTCAGCCCGGGGTGCTGGGCCTAAGGCGAGGGGTGCGGCCGGCTTGCACTGAGCTGTGCAGGCCCGGCTGGAGTTCGCGGAAGTGGGCTTCTGGGGCCAGGCCTCCCGGTGCTGGACCGCGCAGTCCCGACCCAGCGGGGAGAGCCGGGGCAGCCGGCGCGCTGGGAGCGGGTTCCCCACGCGGCTCGGGGCGCCTCTGTTGGTCCCTTGGCCCCACGCCTGGGTTTCTGAGGCTGCTCTGTTTACCTCTTGCTTTGTGTCTGCTCTGTTCCCGGCCCCCTGTCCTGTGCCTGGCTTTGTGTCTCGGCCCCGGGCTTCTCGCAGCAGCGCTGTCTGGCTCCGATGACTCATCTAGGATAGGCATGAAGGTTACTCAGGGGAACAAGGGCCCCGCTGTTCCCGAGAGGTGGGGGTGGAGTAGCACCCAGGAATCCCCAGCTGCTCCCCTGGGACTCTGGAAGCCTGCTTGCCTGTCCCCTGGCTCCGGGCACCCGACTCTCAAGGGATGGCTCTGGAGCCTTTTGGTTTCCACCAGGCCTTTGATGCCCAAGGGCCCCCACAACTCAGTCTTCCCCCTCAGCTGCTGCTTCCAGCCTGAGGGGTCTCAGCCACCTCCTACATTCCTGCCCTAGAGGATTGTGGGAGCAGCTGGAGGAGGACAAAGGGATGGGGAATTGCCCCCACTGCTCCTACCTGGGTGACCTGGCTTCCCTGGTCTCCAAGCAACTCAGCCTTTCCCCTGCCCTGGGTTTTTGCTTCTGCAAAGGCAGCCACCGTGAGAGTGGCCATGGGCAGATGAGAGTGGCAGCCAGGGCAGTGTGGGCCAGGAGCTGGCTTTCTCTGTACGTGGGCAGGGCACCATAGATGCCTGGTTTGTAAGGAGAGGCCGGCTGGAAGGATTTCAGGTGGGGTCCACTGCCTGGGCCCTCAGAGAAAAGCAACAGGGATTCTTCAACTCATGCTCCTGGCTGGGCAGGCCTGGGCAGGCCTGAGGTTCTGCATTTCTCCCAGGTTCCCCAAAGATCCTGAGGTCCTGGCATGCAGTGAGTCCAGGCGACTGCAGCAGGTTTGGGATTGAGAGGTGTGGGGGTCCCAGGCCCACCGGTACAGGCTTCGCTGATATTTAATCCGTCATCTGCTCAGCAGGGAGTTGCCTTTTTAGGACCCCTGTAGTTTTTAAAAAATGAAGGTAGTTTTTGTGTTCCCTTCTGTATCCTCACGTAAATACGTGTTGCCGTATTTACAGGTTTTAGGAAAGCAGTGGCCGGACAGTCTTCCCCCTTCCCTTTTGCTTTGCCTCTCCAGTGCTGTGTTCTGTCGTGCACCCTCTCTGCATGTGCGGGCAGACATGTGAGTGGACGCGGGCTTGCTGCTCTTCCTCTGCGGTGCTTTCTCCTGCCTCTGCCTCGCTTTCCATGTGCAGTAGCTGCACAGAGAAGTCACCCGGAGCCGAGCAGGAGCCATGCAGCTCCTGTGTTCTGTTCGTGGCTGCGTGAAGCCCGAGACCCTGAACCTTTCTTTCCGGCCGGCCTCTTCCTCCGACGGTTCGCACAGCCTACGGCCTTGGGTGCTTGCTAAGCGCCCCGTCCCCGTCCTGCTGTCAGCGTGGGGAGCCAGGTCGCATGTGTACTTTCAGTGGAATCACATGCTGCAGGGCAGCTTTCCAAACAGACGGTGACACTCCAGGCCTGTGGTGGAGCCGGGGGCTCTGTTTCTGTCACCTCCCATGCAGATCTCAGCAGGTGGGGCACCTGCCTGTAGTCTCAGCCCTGAGAACACAAAGGCAGGAGGACCCGCTGGGCCGTGAGTTCAGGTCTGCCAGGGCAGTACAGGGGCCGAGTGTCAGAGTGTCTTTCCCTCAACTGGATTGATATTTCCCGGACTCTAGTGAATTTCGCCACTTAAAAAATAAATGTTGAAGCCAGATGTGGTGGCGCAGGCCTGGGTTCCTAGCACTGTAGGAGGCTGAGGCAGGAGGGTTGCACATTTAGGCTCAGCCTGGCAGCTTAGTGACTGAGCAACGTCCTGTTTGAAAGTAAGAATAGAAAAGATAAGATAAAATCTGGAGGTGTAGCTTAGTCAGTATGAAGGCCCTGAGTTTGACCCTCAGTACTGTATTGCAAAACATAAACAAAAACAAAAAGCACAAGTGTTTGACAGATGGCCTTAGTCTTCTATGAAATGACTTCAGATTCTTTTGCTGTTTCTCTGCTTGGTTTTTCTGCTGTTTTCTCTGCTGAGTCCTTAGTGCACAACTTTTCTGTGATTGTCCACTTGATGGCAGGTGTGGTGTTTGCTGGCAGCTGCTATCTATGGGGACTTTGCCCTTTATCCGTCAAGGAAGGGGCTCTAGACGTTAATGACCTCTGCTGCGGTTCCGGTTCCTGAATGGGTTAAACGTGGCTTGTGACAGAATCTACTGTTCAAGGGCTTCGCTCAGTGGTTGGTACTGAACACAGAGCCGGTACTTCGAACAGTGACAGCTCTCAGTGACAGCTCTCGTCACCCTGATCCCCAAACAGCCATCCCGCCTGCTCCACCCTCTGACAGCTCCTGCCCACCGTGTGCCCTGCAGAGATGCTGTCCCCACCCCCATAGGCCCAAGGCATCCGGAGCGATGGGGCCCGGGGCCCACTCGCGTCTGCTGCTGCTGCTGCTGCTGCTGCTGCTGCTCTTGGTGACAGATGGAGACGCTGACATGAAGGGACATTTTGACCCTGGTGAGCAGACGGGATCTTGGGTCCCTGCGGGAGGGCATAGAGGGCAAAGAGTCGGGGTCTTGACCTGTCACCTGCCTGTGTCTGTCCAGCAAAGTGCCGCTATGCACTGGGCATGCAAGACAGGACCATCCCAGACAGTGACATCTCCGTGTCTAGCTCCTGGTCGGACTCCACGGCCGCCCGCCACAGCAGGTACCTGGGGTGGGGTACCTGGCCTCCGCCTGCCCCCTTGGCCTCTGCACACACTCAGCAGCTTTTGAGGGGGTCTGTGCCTTGGAGCCCCTGCAGCTTCGGAGACCTCTCTCCCCCTCCCAGGCTGGAGAGCAGCGACGGGGACGGGGCGTGGTGTCCCGCAGGGCCTGTGTTCCCCAAGGAGGAGGAGTACCTGCAGGTGGACCTGCGGCGCCTGCACCTGGTGGCCCTGGTGGGCACTCAGGGACGCCACGCTGGCGGCCTGGGCAAGGAGTTCTCCCGCAGCTACCGGCTGCGTTACTCCCGGGACGGCCACCGCTGGATGGACTGGAGGGACCGCTGGGGTCAGGAGGTGAGGCTGCTGGGGCGGCGTCCGGGGTGCCTCTCTCTTCAACATGCTTTAAACTGCACTGACGCTGCTGGCTCCCCGCGCCCCAGGACTCAGCGGTTACCCATGCCCCGTTGGTTCTCACGGACTGCTGGATGGGACTGGCGTCCCACTGGTGGCCTCTGTATTTTTCCACCTGCGTCCAGAGCTGCAGCTCTGGCCTGTGTGCAGTGGGCCTCCCAGCATGAGTCAGACCTGGCACACCGCTCCCAGCCCTCCGGGCACGCCGCTCCGCCAGCACCTTGGCAGTGCAGAGCACTTGGCTGGGCCGGCCTGGCCGTGGCTCCTGCTTCTTGCTCCATCTTGGCTGAGCAGCTTTTCCTGCTTTTCCTGGAACAAGCTGGGCTCATTCCCCAGGGTCAGGACATTTCACTTGCTGCTTTCTGTGCCTGGCGGGCTCCTCCCCCAAGGCAGTGCCTCACTCCATGCAGTCCTCTGAGATGTCACCTCAGAGCCTTTGTGGCCACCACGCCAGGGCCGTCCTCACACACTGCCCTTGTTCCCCACAGCTGCTTCTCGCAAGGTTTCGGTGCTGGGAGGGAGGGGCTTGTGCCCACACTGAGAACGTGCCTGGCACAGAGCGGGCACTTGGCCAGCTTCTGCTGAATGCACAGAGGGAATGGGGCGAAGAGGCAGGGAGCCGAAGTGGGGAGCAGGGCCCAGGGCACAGGCTGGGTCTGGGGCAGTGGTGTGACTACTCAGAGACCAAGGGAGGGGCCAGGCGAGGGAGCGGGGAGGTGGGGTGGCTTGTGAGGATGGACCTCGAGGGGAGGGTGCCTCTGCTGCAGACCTGGGTTCACAGCTGCACCCTGCCTGCTGTTCCCAGCGTTGCCCCGCAGGCCTGGGTGGCCACTGCTGCTGGGAGCTTGGCTCTAGTCGCAGCCCTTGCCTCACACAGTCCCTTCTCTGACCCCCAGGTGATCTCGGGTAACCAGGACCCCGGGGGTGTGGTGCTGAAGGACCTGGGGCCCCCCATGGTAGCGAGACTGGTTCGTTTCTACCCCCGGGCCGACCGGATCATGAGTGTTTGTCTGCGGGTGGAGCTCTACGGCTGCCTGTGGAGGGGTGAGTCGGCAGCACCCCAAGATCTGCTCTGGTGGACAGTGAGGATGCCAGGAGTGGTCGGGGTGGGGCGGGAGCCCCTGTCTCTCACGCTCCCCACCCCTGCAGATGGGCTCCTGTCCTACACGGCCCCCGTGGGGCAGACCATGCACGTACCTGAGGCTGTCCACCTCAACGACTCCACCTACGATGGCTTCACCGTGGGCGGGTGAGACGGAGCTCCAGGGCTGGGCTGGGAGGGAGGCCGGCTGTAAGGGTGCGGACAGTCCTCGAGTCCTCCGGGCACTGGGCACAGGGGTCACGTAGGCGGGGCCTTCAGGGGTAGGACGAGGGAAGAGGAAGCAGGGTGACTGCTCACCCCACCCGCCGGTGGGGAATTGCATAATAAACACAGCGTGAGTGGGAAGGTGCTGCCTTTCTGCAGGGCATGACCTGCCATGTCCCGAGATGTCCTCGGGGTGCTGCAGGGAAGGGAAGAGTGGGGTGGTCGGGAGGGCCAGGTAGACAGGAGCCACGGGGTGGGGGAGTGTGGGTGTCACGCCCTTCTTTCCTTCCGACTGCCCTCCCCGGCCTGCCCCTCAGGCTTCAGTACGGTGGCCTGGGCCAGCTGGCAGACGGCGTGGTGGGGCTGGATGACTTTAGGCGGAGCCGGGAGCTGCGGGTCTGGCCCGGATACGACTACGTGGGGTGGAGTAACCGCAGCTTCCCCGGCGGCTTTGTGGAGATGGAGTTTGAGTTTGACCGGCCGAGGGCCTTCCAGGCCATGCAGGTGGGAGAGGCCTGCGCCGGGGGAGGGCTCCGAGGCAGGTGGGCGACAGGGCGCTGTCCATCCTGACTCTGTCCATCCTGACTCTGTCCCTCCTGTTCCACAGGTCCACTGCAACAACATGCACACGATGGGGGCCCGCCTGCCACGCGGGGTGCAGTGTCAGTTCAAGCGGGCCCCTGCTACAGCCTGGGAGGGGGAGCCCGTGCGCCACGCTCTGGGGGGAAGCCTGGGGGACCCCAGAGCCCGGGTTATCTCTGTGCCCCTGGGCGGCCGTGTGGGCCGATTTCTGCAGTGCCGCTTCCTCTTTGCTGGGCCCTGGCTGCTCCTCAGCGAAGTCTCCTTCGTCTCTGGTGAGCCCCGAGCTTGCTGGGCTGGCCTGGGACGGCTGGCTAGACCGGCCACCCTGGGGCCACTCTAGAACACCCACTCCTGCTGTCAGGGTGTCCACGAGACTGCTCAGCCAGGGAGGGACAGTCGGGGCCCCTTCCTCTCCCTGCTCCCCGCGTCCTCTTTCTGTATGAGCCGGGCACTTGTGTCTGACTGAATCTGGGTGACAAGTGTGGGTCGTTAGGCCACTGAGATGCCTTTGAGCAGCTGGGAACCACCCTCTGCTCTCAGCCATTCCATCCAGTGTTGTTCTGGGGGGGCCTCTGGTTCCCTGGTCCAGTGCCTGGTTCCTGAGAGCTGACCCTCGCCACAGCAGGGGACCCCAGGGCCCTGGCCAGTGCCCTGCAGCCCCTCTGTCCTCTCTTGACTCTTCTTCTTCCCCCAGACGTGGTGAATGACTCCTCCCTGGCTGTGGGGGGCACCTTCCCGCCAGCCCCCTGGGGACCCCCCGGCCCTCCTCCCACCAACCTCAGCAGCTTGGGTGAGCCGCCAGGGGCTGGGAGCCCTGCGTGCTATCCCCCGGGCTCTTCCTCCGGGAGGGGTGCCTGCCCCCGTGCTGACTCTTTTGCCTCTGCCAGAGCTGGAGCCCCGGGGCCAGCAGCCCGTGGCCAAGGCGGAGGGGAGCCCGACCGCCATCCTCATCGGCTGCCTGCTGGCCATCATTCTGCTGCTGCTGCTGATCATCGCCCTCATGCTCTGGCGGCTGCACTGGCGCCGGCTCCTCAGCAAGGTGGGCGGGGCTGGTGGGGCTCAGCGGGCAGCGGGTGTGGATGAAAGCTGGTCTCCAGCCCCTGAGCCTGCGCGCCCCCTGTGGGGGCGAGAACACCAGGGACGACCGCAAATACTTTGACGCATGTCAGGATTCTTAGGATGTGTTACAGTTCGTCCCCTCAGAATACTCCCCCTGCTTTGGACGCTTACGCTGTTTCTTGCTACTGCCTTCCTTTTTTTTTTTTGGTCTTTTTGAAACAAGTTTCACTATGCAGTTCAGGCTGGTCTTGAGCTCACTTTGTAGCCCAGGGTGGCCTCGAACTTGCAGTGATCCTCCTGCCTCAGCCTCCTGAGTGCTGGGATGAGGCACGCACCGCCATGCCCGGCTGATTGCTGCCCTCCAAGGCGGTTGTGTGTCTGCCAGGGCGGGTGAAGGACTCCGTCCCTGGTGCTGCCGAGCGCCATCTAGTGGAAAGGTAGGCTCATTAAAAACAGTGCACCTTGTTTTCCTCCTCCTGGTTCATCGGATATGTTGCCTCCACTTTGGCTCTTCCTAAAGTCAAAGTGACAGTGAAAGGCATTTCAAGTTGATTCAGGACATCAAGGAGCAGCTAAACCACTCGGGAAGAGGACTCAGAACCGCCTCGGAGAGTGGCGGGGTGGTGGGAGGGGTGTTTAGGTGAGGGGAGGGTGTGGGGAGCTAAGGGAGCTACATCTTTTACTGCAGTGCGTTTTTTAAACACACGCTGTGTTTACAGCCTGCACTGCACTCCAGCTGGGGCTCCCTTCTGGCCACCCTGCCCGCCCGCCTGTGGACACTGCTCTTGGTGGTCAGCCTGTGGGCAGGAGAAGGTGGGGGGTGGAGGTGGCAGCAAGGGGGGGCAAACACGAGGCATCTGCCTCCCTGCGTGTGTCCTCCTGTGGCGACCAGGTTCAGGCTGGTTAACAGGCTGGCCCAGTTTGGGCTGGGATTCATCAGGACATCGCTACCGTGCCTTCAAGGTTCTGGTTCCTTCACTGTGACACAGAGTGGGCAGAACCTCGGCTGCAGGAGCACAGGACTTGCAGGGTCCTGTGGCGCCACCCCACCTGACATTGCCCATTCCCCACAAGGCTGAGCGCCGGGTGCTGGAGGAAGAGCTGACTGTTCACCTCTCTGTCCCCGGGGACACCATCCTCATCAACAACCGCCCTGGGCCCCAGGAGCCACCCCCGTACCAGGAGCCCCGGCCACGTGGGAACCCGCCGCACTCCGCACCCTGTGTCCCCAACAGCTCTGGTAAGCCCTGCCTGGCCCCAGGTGCTCCACCCCTGCCCGCTTCCTCTGCCTCCCTCTCCCTGCCCTTTCCTAGTCTCTCTTGTCCCTTTCTTCCCCAGTTTCAACACATTCTTGATGTGTCCCTTGTCACCCTCATCACACCATGTCCCTGCCATGCCACTGTCCTCAAGGGTTCCCATCTGTCACCCGACATCCCCAGGGTCTCATTCATCCTGTCTCTCACGCCACCCATGCATTTCTCCACCATCTCAGCTGTCCCCTTACAGTGTCTGTTCTTTCCGTCCACTGGTATTCACACAGTCATAGTCCACCCACCATCTGTCCGTCCGTCCATCCATCCATCCATCCATCAGTATTCACACATCCTTTGCCCACCCACCCATCCATCCATCGGTATTCACATAACCAGTGTCCATCTGTCCATCCATTGATATTCACACATCTTTTTTCCACCCATTCATCAGTATCCACACATCTGTTGTTCACCCAGCCAGCCAGCCAGCCAGCCATTGGTATTCATACATGTGTGGTCCACCCACCATCTGTCTGTCCACCCACCATCTGTCTGTCCATTGTCTACCGCCCTGCTCCAGGTCCTTGTTCCAGGCTGTCTCTGTCTCAGCGAGTTATTCCATGGGCCCTGGCTGGCCCTATTCTGGGCCTCCCTGTCTGTCTAGCTGAGTCTCATCCCTTCCCCGTGTTTCCCCCCTCCTTCTCCCGACAGCGCTGCTGCTCTCCAATCCGGCCTACCGCCTCCTTCTGGCCACTTACGCCCGTCCCCCTCGAGGCCCTGGCCCCCCCACACCTGCCTGGGCCAAACCCACCAACACCCAGGGTAAGCCCCTCTGCCCGGCCCGCCAGCCCCGAGCCACTGGGCTGGGAGAAGCCCTTAGTGCGCCCTCCTCTCCAATGGCCGCTTCTGCTCTCCTGAGCTCCCACAGGGCTCCTGAGTCCTTAGCTCACCCGTGTTGCTTTCTGCTCCTGCCAAGGCTCCCGTTGTGAGCCGGTCCAGAAGGCCGAGGCTCAGCTTGCGCCTCCTCCTCTCCGCCCCATCTCTGCAGCTCTCCAGAGCCAGAGAGGAGCCGCACCGGCCCTGGTAACGCCTCCTTCATCTCCACTCTCTCTAGCGCTTCGAGGAGGAGGGCCTCACCCCGGGCGCCCGCCCTCTCCCCCTGTGTCCTCTCCACAGTCCCAGAGGTGAAGGCTCCTGCCCGCCCCGCCCACCCTCCTGTCTGCTCCTCCCCTCCGTGTCGCCTTCTTACTGTGCCCCTGCCCCAGGGCCGGCGGGCAGCTCTGCCCCTGTGTGTAGACCACGTGTCGTGGGGGCCACAAGGACGCCACCCTCTCCCTCTCTGTTTCCCTGTCTCAGCCTGTCCTTGAACTTGGTGTGTTGGACTGGGCCGATGCCCACGGCAGGGAGGGGCCAGGCTGAAAGCCTGGGGAAGAGGGACTGGAGGGTGTGGGGAAGCAGGGCGAGGGCTGCTGGGTGGCCGAAGCCGATGGCCAGTGTCCCTCTTTCCGGTGGGCCTGGGCTGAGGAAGGCCCTGTGGCCAGCCATGGTGCATCCATCTCGCCGTCTCCTGGCTGCGCTGGGATGGCCCAACCAGTGCACTGCCCGAGCCCTTCTCTGGGACTCTGGCCTCCTCTCAGGCCGGGGCCTTGCTGGCTGGTGGTGGGGATTTGAGGGCAGCCAGGAGCCGTGGGAGGCCAGGCGTGGAGCCTCGGTCCTGAGCGAAGGGCCTGAGGCCTCCATCTTCTCTCCCCTTGCCCTGCAGCCTGCAGTGGGGACTACATGGAACCCGAGAAGCCAGGCGCCCCGCTCCTGCCCCCGCCTCCCCACAACAGTGTCCCGCACTATGCCGAGGCTGACATTGTCACCCTGCAGGGCGTCACCGGGGGCAACACCTATGCCGTGCCTGCGCTGCCCCCAGGGGCAGCTGGGGACGGGCCCCCCAGAGTGGACTTCCCTCGGTCACGGCTCCGTTTCAAGGAGAAGCTGGGCGAGGGCCAGTTCGGGGAGGTAAGGAGGGTGCCTGCCCTGTGCCCCACAGCCAGAGGCCCCGTCTGCACCCCCGCAGCCCCCAGCCTGTGACCTTCTGTGAATGGCCTTCCCCAGGTGCACCTGTGTGAGGTAGAGGACCCCCAAGACCTAGTCAGTCTCGATTTCCCTCTCAGCGTGCGCAAGGGGCAGCCTTTGCTGGTGGCTGTCAAGATCCTACGGCCAGATGCCACCAAGAACGCCAGGTGAGCCGGATGGGGACCCTGGGAGGGAGATAGGGCATGTGTGCTGCCTGGGGTGTCTTGAGGCAGGTCAGCACAAGGGGAGGTGCAGCCTGTACCCCCACTTCTCCCTGCTCGTGCTCTAGGAACGACTTCCTGAAGGAGGTGAAGATCATGTCGCGCCTCAAGGACCCCAACATCATCCGGCTGCTGGGCGTGTGTGTGCAGGACGACCCGCTCTGCATGATCACAGATTACATGGAGAACGGCGACCTGAACCAGTTCCTCAGTGCCCACCAGCTGGAGGACAAGGCGGCCGAGGGGGCGCCTGGGGACCGGGAGGCCTCACAGGGGCCCACCATCAGGTACCCAAAGACCGGCCAGCTTATGGGGGAGCACAGAGGGGGGAGTGGGCGGGGCGCCGGAAGGGACCAGGAGGAGAAACAGGTGACTGTGGAACCAGGGGGTGTGGAGGGGAGTGTGAATCCCCAAGCCTAGCCTGGCCCTCAGTGGAGCTGAACAAAACTCGAGCTTCCTGAGGCTGGATGTCCGCTAGAGCGGCTGAGCTCTGGCCGAGGTGGAATGGGTGGAGTCGGGACCGGTGGGTGACCTGTCGCTGGCATCCCTCCTCAGCTACCCAATGCTGCTGCACGTGGCCGCCCAGATCGCCTCGGGCATGCGCTACCTTGCCACGCTCAACTTCGTGCACCGGGACCTGGCCACGCGGAACTGCTTGGTGGGGGAGAATTTCACCATCAAGATCGCTGACTTCGGCATGAGCCGGAACCTGTACGCCGGGGACTACTACCGAGTGCAGGGCCGGGCAGTGCTGCCCATCCGGTGGATGGCCTGGGAGTGCATCCTCATGGTGAGCGCCCGAGAGGCGCGTGCGGCAGCTAGGAGCTGCGCTCCCCAGCCCCCGCCGGCAGTCTCCCCCACCCCGTGCCCCACCCCCGGGACTAGGGGCCGAGGGAGAGGGCTGGGTGCGGTGGGAGTGGGGTGCAGTGCGGTCAGGGAGGCGGAGAGCCGAGAGGGGCCAGTGAGCTGACCGGGCGTGCTGAAGGGAGGGGGCCAGGACGAGGCCAGGACGCAGAGGGCAGGACATGCAGGGAGGGCGCAGGCCCAGGAGAGGCCCGCTGAGGTGAGCCGCTGGGAGGATGAGGCAGGCAGCTCCTCCACAGCCTTGCTGTCTGAAGTCCTCTGCCTCTGTCGCCGCCCTGTGTGCCAGGGCAAGTTCACCACGGCAAGCGACGTGTGGGCGTTCGGGGTGACCCTGTGGGAGGTGCTGATGCTCTGCAGGGCCCAGCCCTTTGGGCAGCTCACAGATGAGCAAGTCATCGAGAATGCCGGGGAGTTCTTCCGGGACCAGGGCCGGCAGGTCAGTGCAGGGGAGGGCACCAGGCCCACTGGGGCAGTGGCTGGGAGGCGGGGCATGTCCTCCTGGAGACCGCGGGTGTCTGTTCCCTGTCATCACCGCTGCTTGCAGGTGTACCTGGCCAGGCCTCCCGCCTGCCCCCAGGGCCTGTACGAGCTGATGCTGCAGTGCTGGAGCCGGGAGCCTGAGCAACGACCGCCCTTCGCCCAGCTGCACCGGTTCCTGGCCGAGGACGCGCTCAACACGGTGTGACTCTTGGCCACCTCACTGGGGAGCGACCTAGAGGAAGCCAGCAACACTCAAGGGAGTGGGATGCCCCTGCTCCCCCACAGCCATCTGAGAAGCAGTGAGGCTTCGGGGTGGACGCCCACCCTGGACACCAGTTCCTCGGTCTGGCTCCTCCCTAGAGCCCCTGCCCCCCGCCCTGATGGCCCTGTGGATGGGATCCTCTCTGACGTCCGCAGCATCCCTCGGGTGGGGCAGGTGCAGGGCAGACACTGGATGGGGCCCACTGGAGGCCGGGCCTCACTGGATAACACTGGCCTCGGGGAGGTGGCTCTGCCCCAGCCTCCCTCTTCCTGTCATACACTGGACCCCGCTGGCTGGGAATAGGGGGAGAAGGACACAAAGGGACGGAAGAGGCTCCCTCGTGCTTTTCCCTGGAATTGGACACACTGGACCTGGGGGCGATCCTGCCCCCTCCTCCGACCCTCGGGATCCCCACTTCCTACCTGCCCTGCCATAGCTAGGACTTCCCAAAGCCTGTACATTTCTGTGGAGTAAATACTGGGATTCAGGTGAGGGGGAGCAAAGGCCTGAGGCCTGGGCTGGACATCTCCGTAGTAGCTACCACATTGGTTTTTCTGTAATCACTTGGGGTTTGTACATTCGTGGGGGGAGAGACAGATCTTTACACTAATATATGGACCTAGCCTGAGGAAATTTTAATCCCCTGCAGTAGGCAGGTAATAATAAAGGTTGAGTTTTCCACTGGCGTGAGTGGGTCTTTTGGGGTTTTGGTCAGATCTGCTTTCCACCCCTTGCTCGGGCCCCAGCCCCTCTCTTCCTTCTCCTTTGCCATCACCACTACCTACGCCATCTCCAGGGCCCCCAGCATTGCACAAGTGTTCAGACTCGGCACCCAGCTCAGTGAGGCGCCCCAGGGGGTGGCTCTGAAGACAGGCTGGGGCGCGTGCTTGGGCCATGAAGCCTAGAGCTCTAGGGCTGGTTCCCAGGGCCGTCCCCAGAGGCTGTCACTGGCTGCAGCTGGGCAGTGGGCCTCCCTGTGAGAACCGCTGTGATGGAGGTGACCTGTCATTCCTATCTGTGCCATTTGGCAGGCGGCCACTCGCCCCTAGCTGAGCATTGGAAATAAGGTGGGTGGGGCTGGGAAGCCAACTTCAATTCATTACAGTTTACAAAGCAGTGGGGCCAGCAGCCCCTGCATGGCCCAGCACAGTGGTCAGCACTGCGGAGAGCCTAGGGCACCTGTGCCACACTGGGCACACAGCCATCTTCAGTGACAGAGCACACAGGGCCTGCATGCAGACCGGGAGAGGAGGGGTGGTGCTGGGCAATGTCATGAGGCATGACTCGGGGGACTTTCACCATGTCATGAGCATCAGCTTTCACTGCAGTGCCGGCGCTTTGCCATAAGTGGGTTCTGGGTTGCACTGTGGGCGCTCAGTCTCTAAAAGGTTCACCATCACCACTTTAGATCTACCTGGCTCCCCCTTGCCAGCTACCTTTCAGAATGAAACACATGGTTTTTTCAGGGTTACAGACACACAAAGCTTCTTACAAAGTCCAGCGTGGTGGGACACACCTGTAACCCAGCACTCTGGAGGCTGTGGCAGAAGTACTGCCATGAGTTCAAGGCCAACCTGGACTACATAGTGAGATCTTGTCTCAAAAAACAAAAACAAAAAGTTTCTTACAATGATAGCATTGGACGATATATACCATTTTGTAATTTGCTTTTCTCTCCCTGTTGACCATCACAGGTAGCTCAGGTACACATACAGGGACTTCCTCAAAACTGCCCAGTACTCTACATTGTTACGACAGCCCATGTTTTACCTAAGGAATCCCCAGTGTTATACATCTGGGCTGTTCAAATAACACAACCACAAAAACACTTCAGTGAACATCTTTGCATATCTATTTCTATACCTATGTGGGAGAATTCCAATATGATGCATTCTCAAAGGTGGAGTTGTTAGGTTAAAGGAGAATCACCTTAAAATGGTTAGGCATAGGTCAGGTGTGGTGGTGCACTTCTGTAATCCCAGCACTTGGGAGGCCAAGGCAGGAGGATCGCTGTGAGTTTGAGGCCAGCCTGGGCTACAACGTGAGTTCAAGGCCAACACAGTGAAACCCTGTCTCAGAAAGACAAAAAGAAAGATCATTAGGCATAGCAATCATGCATATATATATATATTTTTTTTTTCCATATGTATATATTTGTGACAAAGTTGAACTTAAAAATTAGGCAAAGAGATTAACAACAATAATTAGTAATGAAAAGCAACTATAACAATATATGATAATAAAATTTATTTATACCTTTATTTACTTTGAGAATTATCTATTTAATGTTTGATTGTGGGTACACGGAAAACTGCAGATGGGGTAGAGCTATAGTTTGTATTTAGTGTCCCCCCAAAAGGGTGTCAGTAAGGGATGGCTATGTCATCCTCCAGCAAGTGCTGAGTATGCTCTACGCCTGGCCAACACAAAACTGCCAAGCTCTAATTTATTTTGCTTATCCTTTATTGTTTAATTTCTGATATTTTTGTTTAACTTATTTTTCTTTAGTTTCAAATGAAACTGACAGCAATTTCATCCTTTTAAGATATTTATACTTTTTGTCGATTGCTTGTTATTTCTTTTGCCAATCTATTGTGTTTCTTTTTCTTACAGTGCTCTGTAAAGCTATTTGCATTTTGTCTTTATGAAACATTTCTTTCCAAGTTGCGATGTCTTTCGAGGCTTACTTAGCAGATGCCATAACAAAGCCTTGTCAGTTTTGTACTGGGCTCTAATAATTTTAAAAGTTGAATGCCATTTTTTTTTCTGTTTTTGGTACTGAGAATTAAACTCAGGACCTTGCACTTGCCAGGCCAGGCAGGTAGTTGTGCCACTGAGCCACATCCCTGGCCCGAAAAATTAAATGCTAAAGAAACAAGGAACAACAAAACACACACAGGTGAGTTACAGAGCATGAGAAAGGCTTTTGTTTGTTTGGGTTTTTTTTTTTTTTTTTTTTTTGGTCTATTTGAGGCAATGTCTTGTCATGCAGTTCACGTTGGCCTTGAGCTCACGTTGTAGCCCAGGCTGGTCTCGAACTCCCAACGATCCTCCTGCCTCAGCCTCCTGACGGCTGGGATGACAGTCTTGTGCCGTGATTACATTTTGGTCTCTGGTAGCCCTGCTGCCATGCCAACCTGGACACCTCTGTCTTGCCACAATCACATTTCTTAGTCTCACCTGCTCTGGAAGTGAGAACAACAGTTTGCCTTCAAAAATCTGGGGGAAGCGTGAAGCTCCGGCCTTGGCTGAAGAGTGTCCCTTGCCTTTCCCTGAGAAATTCCCAGGCCGAATCAGAGCAGACAATTGCTTTCTTTTAAAAACCGTGATTGAGGGCTGGGGATTTAGCTCAGTGGCGTAAGTGCCTGCCTGGCAAGCACAAGGTCATGAGTTCCATCCCCAGAAGCAAAACAAAAACAAAAAACCGTGATTGAGGCTTCCACCTGCGTGGGGCCAGACCACGGCGGCCGCAGAAGGGAAATCTGTCAGGTACTGACTGCCTCGGGAGGCGCCCCGGGCCATGTTGGTCCTTAACGCGTGCAAACACTCAGTGGTGTGCGTCGCCCCAATTTTACGGGTAAGAGTTGAGCTCCAGGAATCCAGTTTTGCCTGGAAGCCCTCGGGCACTTTCACTCTTTGGTCCGCCCGCTGCCCAAGCCGGTTTAACTTGCCGTTAGCTCCTAGGTTCGGGAGCTCGGCGGAACCAAAATAGCCTGGCTTCTGGCGTCTAGGGCTCAATGAATGGAAACTCAACTTTCTGCGCCGGGCCTCCTCGCGGTGCCTTTCGGGAGTTGTAGTTAGATGCACCGCAGCCTGCTCCAGGGCTGGCTCCGAGAGGACTACAATTCCCAGTATGCCTCGCGGCGGGCGAGTGCAGCGCAGCCTCGCATCCTTGCCTCTTTAGACTTCTTCCCTTCCCTCTCTTTGGTAAATTCTTCACTCGGGGCTCTTATTGGTGAGATACTACATCGCTTTCCCATTTTTTTTGGTCGTACTTTTCACCACCTTTTATCTCTGGAGTCGGAGAGACACATTGGCTGCTACTGGACGGCTCGAGATTTGGAGTGCGCGACGGGGATCGACACCGAGTGGTAGGGAAACCCAGGAGGGCGTGAGGGAGCGGGCGCTGGGCGAGGGGCGGAGCGGGCGCCGTGGGCCTCCGTGAGAGGGGAGGAGAATGGATCGGAAAGCTCAGCCCGCGCGGCAGAGGCGTTGGGCTTGGAGGGCAGAGGTGGGCTAGGAGGGAGAAGCTTGGAAGGAGCGGGCGCTTGTAACCTGACCTGCCCAGAAGGGGTGGGCGCAGGACTGCCTTGAGCAAGAGATAAGATCTTGGGACGGTCCTTGAAATGACCTGCAAATAGAGGATCTTGTAAATAAATAGTTCAGTCGCTTGGAAATTAAGAAAAAGGTGGAGTCGAGAGGGGAATTGAAATGAGGAAGTGGGAAGGAGGAGAAGTTGGTGAGATTTTCGAGAAAGGAGAGATGACTGGCTTGGCAGAGGAAATCCTGGAAAAGACAGGATTATTGTGGGGCTGATGGATGTGGGTCAGACGGAGAAAGATTGGGGTTCCACTGCACAGATCTAACAGCAGCGTCTCTCAGGTGATGGAGAGCACCCCTACAAGGGGTGGACTGAACCGAGTGCACCTGCAGTGCCGGAATCTGCAGGAATTCCTAGGGGGCCTGAGCCCTGGAGTCCTGGACCGGTTATATGGGCACCCCGCCACGTGTCTGGCTGTCTTCAGGTGAGGGGCGTGTTTCCTAGCAGAGACTGGTGGGAAGTTAAATTAGGGGCCTGCGGACCACTTCACTTGTCACGGGTGGAAACTTTGCAGCCTGGTCGGGGTCTTGTGGGGGCAGCAGGACCAGGAAAGGTGAGATGAGATGTGAGAGGTATCTGAGGGCGGAGATGCAGGTATGGAGGAGCTGTCGATATTAATGTTTGACCTCTGCCACCTGCAGGGAGCTCCCATCTTTGGCTAAGAATTGGGTGATGCGGATGCTATTTCTGGAGCAGCCTTTGCCTCAAGCTGCTGTAGCCCTATGGGTGAAGAAAGAATTCAGCAAGTGAGTTTCTACTGATCCAGATTTTCAACTGCTGGGTTTCCTAAAATGCTATTCCTTGGAATGCTTCAAGGAAATTTTGTGTGTGTGCATGTGTATTTTTTTTTTTCACCTGGTGGGTGGTGCTGGAGATGGAACACAAGCACATGCTCTATCGCTCAGCTACACTCAGCTCCTCCAGGAAATATTAATGGGTATGCCACAAAATTCGAATTAAATATATTTGAGAACGTGAACTAAAAATGTTTGGGAAATTGCATGTTTTCCCTCTTAGAGAGTTGGCATGACTTATCCATCGCAGCAAGGGTCTGCTAGGTGTTGCGGTAAAGGCATTTAAGAAGACACATTCTGACCCTGTGGGAGTGTTTCCAGGATCACCAGTTCACAAAAGGCAGAAACAGAGGCCTCTGGGCTTGTTTTTGCTGCTCATCTCTTGCTGTTTTTCCAGGGCTCAGGAGGAAAGTACAGGGCTGCTGAGCGGCCTCCGAATCTGGCACACCCAGCTGCTCCCTGGTGGTCTCCAGGGCCTCATCCTCAACCCCATCTTCCGCCAGAACCTCCGCATTGCTCTCCTGGGTGGGTATGTTGCTTCTTCTCTTCCTAAGCTAGGCTGGAGAACTGCTAAATAAACTGGAGTGGAGCTCCTGAGAGGCTTCCCCAGAACCCTGGGTCCCCACTTTGGAAGTACTGTCAAGAATAAGTAGGACCAGAGCCGGGGGTTTAGTTCAGCAGCGCAAGTGCCTGCTTGGCAAACGCGAAGTCGTGAGTTCGTTCCCCAGTACCAAAAAAAAAAAAAAAAGAATAAGTAGGACCAGATGTGGCTTCAGCATGCAGTGTTCCACTTATGGGGTGAGGGTGGGAAGAGCCGAGGAGTGGTGGGGAACAGACCCACTTACCCTGGGCCTATCCTGGCCATAGGGGGAAGGCCTGGTCTGATGACACAAGTCAGTTGGGACCAGACAAGCATGCCCGAGACGTTCCCTCGCTTGACAAGTACGCCGAGGAGCGGTGGGAGGTGAGGATGTGGTCTCCGAGTGTGTCGGTTACACTGCTCCCCTGTGGTCCTCGGAGGCCTCCGTCTCTCTGAACTCTTCTGTTCCTAGGTGGTCTTGCACTTTATGGTGGGCTCCCCCAGTGCAGCCGTCAGCCAGGACTTGGCCCAGCTCCTCAGCCAGGCCGGACTCATGAGGAGGTGAGGAAGCCTGACCTCCTGCAGCTCCCTGCTTCCCCGTCCCTTGGGTGTGGCTCAGCGGCAGTTTTCCCCCTAGTGTGCACAGCAGACTGGGTGTTTGGCGGCAATTTATGATGGGAGGGAATTGACTGAAAAGGGAGCCAGAAATACCTAGAAGTGTGAGAAGACAGGTAGGGATGGTTGCCGGAGTCCAGCTGCGGCAGGGCTAGGGTTTCCCAAAGGTGGTCAGGGAGTCGGCGATTGAGAGACAGAAAACATTGCACACCAGTCTGTGAGTGAATCTGAATCCGCTTTATTTTTTAGAAGCTGGAATATATATATGCTAACCTTGGCAGCAACCCCCAGCCCCAAGCAGGAAGCGCCCCAGGCTTAGGGCCAGGCAGGGATAATCCTAAACAATAGGTTTTAACCTCAACCCCAAGCAGGAAGCCCCCGCCCCAGGCTCAGTAGGTATTAATTAACTTTTTTCACCTTTGTAACATCTCAATCTTGTTACTTAGTTAGCTTGGGAAATGTAAGCCTACCACCTGGATGCCTGCAGGAGGAAGAGATGTGTGAGGCTGTTATGCCGCTCCCTACATTGTTTCCTTTATCACTTATGGGAGTATGGCAGTTCCTGTGAGGACAGTGCCTGTCTTAGGTCAAGGACTCTTCATATGAACCCAACTAGGCCTTACCCATCATGGGCCTGCAGGACAGTAATTGGTCCTGTGCCTGTCTTAGGCAGCCGGTGGCGTAACATATGTGTCCTAGTTGCCTGTCTTTGGCTGTCTGTCCAGTGTCTCAGGGCAGTTGTCTCACAGGAACCCCGCAAATCCTCCTCCATGAGCTCTCCCATTTAAAGCCTCTGTATAAACTCTCTCATACTACTCATAGAAGGTAAAATTTCACAACCAGTCCTCACAAAGGGGTTATCTAGAGGGCCTCCAGCAACCCCCCTGGAGTCTCCACCCTCGACTTCATATTGAGCATTACATAAAAACATACACATGTGAACTACACAAATTACAATTATCAGTACAAAACATTTCAAGATCCCCG
>PVLA01010197.1:0-28213 GCA_004027455.1 Hydrochoerus hydrochaeris | reverse complement strand
TAATTTCCTTCCTTGTACAAGCTCTAAATTTAGATTCTTTTTTCTTTTTCTAGGACTTTAAGGTGTGGTGCATCATTTGGTTATTTATTTGGGCTCACTTTGTTCTTTAGATGTTGGCATTCACAGTTGTAAATATCCCTTTTAGGAGTACTTTCATGGGTTCTGGTATGTTGTACTGGTGTTGTTTAATTGTAGCAACTAATTCCATCCTTGATTTCTTCTGTGATCCACTGATTAAAGGTACAGTATTTAATTCCCATATGTCTGCAGAATTTCTGTGGTTTCTTTTGCTATCGATTTTTTAAATTTCTCTGCACTGTGCAGATCATCAAATGGACTGGAATAATTTTGATTTTTTTTATCCTATCTTAAGCCTGCTTTATGGGCTGGTATGTATCTATTTTGGAGAAAGTCCCATGTGCTGCTGAGAAGAATGTATTCTTTGTTGGGTGGAGCACCCTTAGATATCTGCTAAGTCCATTTGTTCCAAGGTTTGGGTCAACCCTGATATTTCTTTGTTGATTTTTAAAATCTAGTTGATCTGTTTCTGCCAGTGTGGTGTTGAGGTCCCCTACTACATTTGCCTTGTGTATCTGATCTTTACGTTCTGTAGTATTTGTTTTATGAAGTTGAGTGTGCCAGTGCTCAGTGCATATGTGTTTTTAATTGTTATCTGTTCCTGTTGGATTGTTTCTTTAACCTATGTATAGTGACCTTTGCCACTTCTGATCAGTTTTGACTTGAAGTTCACTTTGTCTTAAAAGGGGGGTCATTTTTGTTTGCTTTTGGGTTCCTGTTGCATTGATTTTTAGTCTATGAATTTTTTTTTAGGTTAAATGTGTTTCTTATATACAGTATGCTAGTACTTTTTTCTTGATTCGTTCTGCCAATCTGCATCTCTGATTGGGGAATTGAGACCATTCACACTGAGAGTTAGTACCGGGAGGTGTTGACTTACTGCTGTCACTGCACTACTTTGCTATTGCTGATTCCCCTCTCTCCCTTCTGCTTAACTGCTCACCCTCCCTAGCATATTCATTCTGTTAGTCCTTTTGGCATTGTAACCTTCATTGTCTCTTTCTAGAATATTCTTGGGAATTCTTTGGTTTCTTAAGGTGCTGTTAGTCACAGAAAGACCTTATCTGCATTGGTTTTGAAAGATAGTTTTGTAGGACATATCAGTGTGGGTTTTCTTTTAGAATTTGAAACACTTCACTCTAGTCTCTTCTGGACTTTAAAGTATGTGTTCAGAAGTCTACTGTTATTCTAAGGGTTTATTTTTATAGCTAATTTGTCAGTTTTCTCCAGTAGCTTTTAAGGTCTGTCCTTGTGTTGGACTTTTGGCATTTTGAATATGATGTGTTACGGAGAGGTTCTTTTCTGATCATGGCTATTGGGGATTTTATGTATCTTACTTGTCTAGTTGTCTAATTCTTTTCCTGTATTTGGAAAGTTTTCTGCTATTTCTATAAACAGTCTTCTTTATGATGTGATATCTTCTGATTTTTTTCACTAATTCCAGTTAATACTAAATGAGTCTTCATTGTGTCATTGGATCCAGTGTTCATGTTCTCTTCTTGTTTTAAAGTATCTCTGAATAACTGACCACTTTAGGCCTGTTGGCCTTGTCTCCTAGTTCTGCCGATCTCCTGGTACTCCTCACTTTTGCTGTCCATACTTCAAATAGAATTTTTTTTTTTTGTACCAGGGATCAAACTCATGACCTTGTGCTTGCTAGGCAGGTGCTTATACCACTGAGCTAAATCCTTGGCCCTGAATAGAATTTTTTATCTCCTGGATTTTTGTTTGGTACCTGTTCACTGACTGATTTTTTGGTAAAAATCATTTTGTTTAGATTATCTAGGTTTTTAATGGGATCTTCTATAAACTCACTGATTTTTTTTCATGTCTGTTATCTGTTTAGTTAATTGGAAAAATTAATGGAAGGTGAGACAAAAGAGTGCAAAATGAGATAAAGTATCCTCTTAAGGAATAAAAGGAAATTAATACAATTAGATAAAAGTGATAGTGAACAACAAACAAGAAAAAATAGGAAGTTAAGAGAAAAAGAAATATTAGAAGGAAAAGGAAGAAAAAAAGGAGAAAAAACCCAATCTTCCCAAAAATTAATGAAAAAGAAAAATATCCAGTCCCATAAAAGCAGTAGCTCTATATATTTGAACGAAGGTTTTTTTCTGGGATCTGCCATCTTGAAGTCTAGCCAATCACATTTTCTCCAGCTAGCTTTCTGAGCTGTGGGCTCCTGAGCCCCCTCTGTCCGCCGTGTACCCCAGGCTGTGTCAGCTGTCCTTGCTGAGGACAGCTTGTGTCCACACATGTGTTGGTGGATGAAGAAAGCAGTCAGAGCACTGTTCCCTGCTGTTCTCATTGGGGCAGGGGTTCAAGCAGACCACTGTGCTTAATGCCAGCACGTTTAGGTCCAGCCACTTCTGAAAGCCTCATTGCTGGGCCTGGCTTCTCACTGTGGAGAGAGTGGCCTTGTGTGGTCCTGGCCTGAGCTTGAACTTCTCAGGGTGTTGTCTCTGTGACCATCTCTTGTGGCTGTCTCTCACCTGATCACTGTGGTAGGGTAACGCAGGAGACCCTGAAGTGAAGTGGTGTGGTTGTCCTGTGGCTCAGGCCTAAACGTAACCCTTTCCCCCAGCGGCTCCTGATTACACCCTCTCCAGCAGGATGGTTGTTGCGCTGGATTTCTTCTCCAGCTCTGGCCTGCTGTAAAGAAGTCACTTTGGGGTAAAACCCCACGCTGTTTCTATAGTTTACAGTAGCTGTGGGTTTTTCTTAGGGCTAGTGCTGCAGGCCTGCCTGTTGTTTCTCCCTGGAACTACAAGTCTGCAGCATTTACTGCTTCTCCTGGGCATTGTCCTCAGCCACAGTCAGGTCAGTTGGTCAGTCGGTTGGCACCTGTGCCACTCCATGGTGAAGGGAGACAAGATGCAGAGTGGGCTCAGGTTGGCAGGTGCGGGGTGCAGAATCCGTGGCAAGGAGTTGCGTGGCTTCCATCTATGTGTGTGTGCACATGCGCAATGCATCCTACATATGCATTACAATGTGTGTAGAGATGCATGTATTTAAGTGTGTAGGTACATATATATTTATTTCTGTTCTTTTCCCTCTTATTTTACCTGTTTCATTTTCCTTGCTTAGATTTTAATCACCTCACTCACCAAACCATTCCTTTCTTCCAAGTCCCACAGAGTTACCCTCATTCTTCCAGGTTTGTTAGTACATACTGGCTTCTCTGTGCGTCTTTCATGGCGTGTCCCTGAAGTGGCAGCTGCCCTCACGCTCCTTCTGATGTGATAGGAAGCCCCGACTGGGGCTTTCTGTCTGTCTCCATCAGCTTCTAGAAGCTGGGCAGGCCCATAGGCACTTCATTTTCCTCCAGCACACAGCATTGTGGGCCCCCCCGGGGCTGGGATTTGGGAGGTGGTGGGGCACACTCGCTCACAGGACCCCCTCGGGTGCAGGAAAGGAGGCGAGATTTGCGAGCAGCTGCGTGCCCTGGGCGCCTCCCTGGACTGGGACCGAGAGTGTTTCACCATGGATGCTGTGAGTATTCTGCGCCAGGGCCCTGTGGGTGATGGGCATTTAGGGGCCTGGCTGGGTGGGGATTGTTGGGTGTGTTGGGAAAGGGTGGTGGGGATGATGGGGCTCTCCAGGGGCACAGTGTGGCCGAGGAGAGGCTTTAGATGTGGACCCTCAGGTGCTTCTAGGGCTCCTCAGAAGCCGTGACTGAAGCTTTTGTTCGGCTCTACAACTCGGGGTTGCTGTACCGGAGCCGTCAGCTTGTCAACTGGTCATGTGCCTTAAGATCAGCCATCTCAGACGTGGAGGTGAGGTGGAGGGAAGGGAGCTGGCATTGAAGCTCTGGACATGCAGCCCAAGGGTGAAGGCCCAGGCGCTAGAGCCAGGCTGGCTGGGTTCCTGTCCCTGCACTGTCGCTATAGCTGCATGACTTTCCTGAGAATGCTTAGCCTCTTTGACCTCTGCTTCCTCACCTGTCAGTCAGAAATGACGGGACGCTGCTGTGCGCAGTGTCGTGGAGGTGCAGTGGGACTGTCAGGTGCTTGGCCCGGCGCCTCGCCATGGCTTCAGCGCTGAGTGAATGTTTACTGTGACCGCGGCTGCGTATGCGCTGGTGGAAGGGACAGGGTTGGCTCCCAAGCCCTCTGGATGCCGAGCAGTCAGGCTGCTTGGGGAGTGGCAGTGGTGCCCCATGTGAGCTCTGCAGAGCAGCAGCTCTGACAGTCTCCAGGGCCCCATAGGTGGAGAGCCGGGTCCTGTCTGGCCGCACGGAGCTCCAGCTGCCGGGCTGCTCCGGCCCTGTGCCTTTTGGGCTCCTCTTTTCTGTCGCCTTTCCAGTGGACGGAGAGCCTGGTGAGTACAGTCCTCAGGTCATTGCTCACCCCGTGTCCTGTGATTTCTGAGGCCGGGCTGGTTCTGGGGCCCCCATCAGTCTCCTAAGGGAACCTTGGCAGTGTGTCATCGTGCACCCCCCATCTGGGGATGTGGCTGTGCCCTTGGGGGCTCGTGAAATTCTGCAGTGTCCCCTCCCTGGGAAAGAGACAAAAACACAAGCAGTTCTACAGTATGGTCTGTAGGCATCCAGGGTTCCGAGGGGAAGAAGGACGAGCGAACTGGTCCTGGCGGCCAGGGCAGTGCCACTGTGGAGAGCGCGTTCGTGATGAGGACCCCAAGGACACGGTCGGCACTGGCAGGGCTGTCCCCTCCTTGATGCCCCACCAGTGCAGCTCCGGCCCCACCCTGCTTCCCCTGGTCCCTACTGCCCTGATTCTCCTGGTCTCAGCCGGGTGGGGAGAGGCAAGAGCCAGGCCTACATTTTCAGATGTGGAGGTTGTGGTGGGAACCACGAGGCCAGAGACGCTCCCCGGAGATGTGGCTGTGGCCGTTCACCCTGCTGACTCCCGCTACCTGGTAATTAGCATGCTGTGGCTGCCTGGGCCCAGCTGCCTCTTCCTTCCTTTTAAGGTTCTGGCTCCTGCTGCTTTTTCTGACAACCCCCCCCAGCTGGCTCTGCAGTGGGCTTAACTCTGTTCGTGCGCTCCATGCCCAGCAGCCTTCTCTCCCTTCTCCATGTCAGGGCCTATGTGTGTGAGGGCCACACTCAGGTGCCTTCTGCGTGCCCTGGTTGTGCTCTGTGCGGAGATCGAATTTACCTGTGAGTCCCAAGCCTGAGTGGTCTCCAGGTCTTTCACCTGAGGTCTTGCCTCCGGGGAAACCTCGGCATACCTTCCTCTTGCTCTGTACCTTCTGGCTCCTCCGTGTTGTGCTGGGGTCCCCATTCCCCAGACTGTCCCTGACTCTCCCTTCCCCACAGCATCTGCATGGGCGGCAGCTGTGTCACCCTTTGACTGGGCAGCTCCTCCCCCTCATCACGGATGCTGCTGTTCAGCCGCACGTGGGCACGGGTGAGCGGTCAGGGCCTGGGAGAGCGAGGAGGGTGGGGAGGCTGCATGAGGGCAGCAGGTTACACCCGCTCCAGGAGCCAGATCAGGGCCACTCACCCCCTCGTACCTCCAGGGGCTGTGAAAGTGACTCCAGCACACAGCCCTGCAGACGCCGAAATGGGGGCCCGACACGGCCTGCCCCCCATCAGTGTCATTGCTGAGGATGGGACCATGGCGTCGCCCTGCGGGGCCTGGCTGCAGGTGGGAGCAGCCTTGGGTGCCCCCTCCCAGGCCCTCTGCCCCGCCCACACCTTCTCGTCCTCTGAGGCTTCCCCTCGCTGCCTCCCCAGGGTGTCCAGCGCTTTGAGGCCCGGGAGAAGATTGTGTTGGCGCTAAGGGAGCGGGGCCTGTTCCGGGGCCTCCAGGAGCACCCCATGGTGCTGCCCATCTGCAGGTAGCCCTGCCTTAACTTCTTCACCCTAAGACGGAGAGGCCAGGCTCTGTGCTGTGCTCGGGGTATTGGGGCGTGGGCCTCAACTGGCTCCCTTTCAGCCGCTCCGGGGACGTGGTCGAGCACCTGCTGAAGAGCCAGTGGTTTGTCCATTGCCAGGAGATGGGGGAGCGGGCCGCCCAGGTGAGGCCTCTGCACCGGGAGGGATGGGGCTGGGGGAGGACAGGGCGCCCACACTGCTCTGCTGTGGCCTTCAAAGGAGTGCTGTTGGCAGAGGTGGGTGGCTCCAAATCCTCTCGGGCACTTTAGAGACCCGTTGCTGAATACTGGGGGTGCAGTTGGTTGGGAACACTGGTTGCAGCCCCTTTCCCTGTAGGCTGTGGCGTTGGGGGCCCTGGAGCTCCGCCCCTCCTTCCACCAGAAGAGCTGGCAGAACTGGTTCACTCACATTGGGTAAGGGCCAGGCCGCTGCCTGCAGAGTAGAGGGTGCTATGAGGTGCTGAGCTGCACTCCTGTCTCTCACCAGGGACTGGTGCATCTCCCGGCAGCTGTGGTGGGGCCATCGGATTCCTGCCTACCTGGTCCTCGGGGAGCACTCAAAGGTTGGTGGCAGGAAACTGGGCGTGGAGGCATTGGAGAGCTGCAGGGCCTGACCCAGCTCGCACCTGGTGCTTCATTCTCCAGCTTCGGCCAGTCACTCACTGTGTGGTGAAGGCTCCCAGGCCCTAGGGTCTTCCCCGCACTGCTAGGGACTGGCCACTGAGAACAGGAGAGCCCAGAAACCAAGGTTGCCCTGTGCCTGCTGCTGCAGCCCCTCCTCACTCTGTCACCCTCGACTCTGCAGGACAGTGGTGAGGACCACTGGGTGGTCGGGCGGTCAGAGGCCGAGGCCAGAGAGGCTGCAGCAGCACTGACTGGAAGGCCAGGGGCCGAACTGAGCCTGGAGAGGGGTACGTGGGGAGCCGTCACTCAGGTGGAGGCCGTGGGGCCGGGAAGCCTTGGGGAGCGGGGTGCCCCGTCTCTGGGCCGGTGGCTGGGAGCGCGAATCCCAATGCTGTCCTCGTTCTCAGACCCTGATGTCCTGGACACATGGTTCTCCTCTGCGCTTTTTCCCTTCTCTGCCCTGGGCTGGCCCCGAGAGGTGAGGTGGTTCAGGGGCGGGGCAGGCAGGCGATAGCGGTCAGTGGGCCTCTCACTGCCTCCTCTCCCTCAGACTGCAGACCTCGCCCATTTCTACCCCCTGTCACTCTTGGAAACGGGCAGTGACCTTCTGCTGTTCTGGGTAGGCCGCATGGTCATGCTGGGGACCCAGCTCACGGGCCAGCTCCCCTTCAGCAAGGTACCAGCCCTCTGGCAGCCCCCTTTTCCTGCTTACTTCCTGGAAGCCCTGGGGGCAGAGGTGGAGGCCCCAGCTCCCTCTCCATGTCCCTAGGTGCTCTTGCATTCCATGGTTCGGGATGGGCAGGGCCGGAAGATGAGCAAGTCCTTGGGGAACGTGCTGGACCCGAGGGACATCACCCATGGGGTGGAGCTGCGGGTGAGGATGGGTACCCTGGGAGGGCAGAGATGAGGGGTGGTGGTGTAGCCCCACGAGGCAGGCTGTGACCTTGGCTGGTGACTTCCTCACCTACCCCAGGAGCTGCAGGCAAAGTTGGGAGCCGGGAACCTGGACCCCACAGAGCTGGCCATTGCAGCCGCAGCGCAAGTAAGACTGCACCACCTGTGCGGGCCTCTAGCTCAGGCCTCTGATTTCCCCAGCACCCCAGGCTTCTGGGCCCACAGCTGGGTAGACATCTGTCCCCCTATTCTCCCTCGGTTGCAGAAAAAGGACTTTCCTCATGGGATCCCTGAGTGTGGAACGGATGCCCTGAGGTTCACACTGTGCTCCCATGGGGTGCAGGGTAAGCCCGGAGAAGGTGTGGGTTCCAGGCTTCTCCCTCCTGTGCAGGCTCCATCCCCACCTCTCCCCTCTGGTGTCCTCCCCTCCCCTGCCTTCTCCTCTCCCTGCAGGGGGCGACCTACACCTGTCTATCCCTGAGGTCCTGAGCTGCCGCAGGTTCTGCAACAAGATCTGGAATGCACTGCGCTTTATCCTCAGTGCACTGGGGGCCAACTTCATACCCCAGCCCCCAGAGGAGGTGAGAGAGCCAGGGCAGGGCCAGGAGGCAGGCAAGTGGGCAGAACTGGCTGGGCCCTGACGCCTCTCTGACCGCAGCTGTGCCCCTCATCGCCCATGGACGCCTGGATCCTGAGCTGCCTGGCCCGGGCTGCCAGCGAGTGTGAGCGTGGCTTCCTCACCCAGGAGCTCGCGCTTGTCACCCACACCCTGCACCACTTCTGGCTGCACAACCTCTGCGACGTCTACCTGGTACATGGCTGGGAGGCTGGGCATTTCTGTCCTGCAGCCTGGGGCTGCCACCTGTTCCCGAGTCTCAGCTGAGCCTGGAGCTCTGCAGTTAGCACCCTCAGCTGCCCCCGTTAGGCAGGCAGAGCGCAGGGAAGTCACAATTGCCTATCCCAGGTGCCTTCTGTCCCCTGGCCCAAGAGGGTGGTCTCACCTCAGGCTCGGGCAGGGGGTGCTTCGGACAGGGTCCTCATGGGGTCAGGGTCACCTGACTGTGGAGCCCAGGGTTTTGGGTGGCTCCTCCAGTGGGGTGGGTGTGGAGCATGATGGCTTTTTTGTCACCAGCAGTGCTAGTGCAGCTGGCTGATGCCCGCTTACCAGTTCTCTGTTGAAATTTTTGTTCCTTGTGATCAGCAGAGCACTGATTCTCCCCCAAGCCATGTGTTTGCCTCATTCTCACCCCCACCGAGGCTCCCTGCTCCGGGCTCCCCCATTCCTCGTGCTATGGGACCTGTGTCCGGGAAGGCGGGTGGCCCAGGCATGCCAGGTGCTGCCACCCTCTCCCTGGAATAGCCCGCCATGCCCTCGGCTGGGGACCTGGCTGGAGGACGGTCGTAGCGGGGCCATGTCCTGACCTGGGTGTTCCCGCAGGAGTCGGTGAAGCCCGTGCTGTCCCGTGTGCCCTGCCCGCCGGAACCCGTCCAGGTCCTGTTCTCCTGCGCAGATGTCGGGCTCCGCCTCCTGGCGCCACTGATGCCCTTCCTGGCCGAGGAGCTCTGGCAAAGGCTGCCCCGCAGGCCCGGGGCTCCCCCCGCCCCCAGCATCTGTGTTGCCCCCTATCCTGGTGCCTGCAGCCTGGTGAGTCACAGGTATGGGACCCTGGAAAAGGGCTTACTCCGCAGGGCCCCAGTCACCAGGCTCTCGGGCAGTGATAGCATAGTGGGCGGAGCCGGGCTCCGGCCAGGCTGCTATTCCCGGCCATATGACCATGCCTCAGTTTCCCCCATCTTCATAGTGGGAACAATAATACTAAATATTACAGTAGCCATGAAGGTTAGGCAAGTTTGTAATGAGGTGTCTTCAAAATCTCAGGGGAGTTTTAATAACCTCGTAAGAATAAACATTACAAATGCATCCAAAAATTACTTGAGAGTTTAGCAAGTTTCCTTGATACTTGGTTTTGTGAATTTTGAGTAGTGTTGAAATTGTAACTTAGCCTTAGTTCTTGGTCACCTTCAGTTAGTTGCTGAGCAGACGTCTCTTTGGGCCTCCCTTGCTGACTCCTTGTGTTGCCATTTCTGGTGCTGACAAGGGCAGACCTGTTTGCCCGGGCCTGAGCCTGAGGCTGAGGCTGGACGGGCTGGGGCCCGGCCGGGAGGGTTGATGCAAATCCCAGCTGCAGGTTCCCCTTGGCAGGAGCACTGGCACCAGCCTGAGCTAGAGCAGCGCTTCTCCCGGGTCCGGGAGGCCACGCAGGCACTGCGGTCTCTCCGGGACACCTACCAGCTCACCAAGGCCAGGCCTCGAGGTGAGGGGCCTGGGCATCTGCGGGGGGCGGGGCTGCTGAGGAGGTGTGGGCTGGAGGCGCCCAGCTGGTGCAGGAAGGCAGGCGAGGTGGTCCTGATGCCTGGGCCTGGTTCTCCTGCCTTCCCTCGTCCCCAGCGCTGCTGCAGAGCTCAGAGCCAGAGGAGCACGGCCTCTTTCAGGCCTTCTTGGAGCCCCTGGCCACCCTGGGCCACTGCAGAGCCGTGGGCCTCCTGCTCCCAGGAGCAGCAGCTCCCTCCGGTTGGGCCCAGGCCCCTGTCAGTGACAGTGCTCGGGTCTACATGGAGATCCAGGTGACCAGGGGGATGGGGGACTGAGAAGGAGGGGACAAGGGCAGGGGAAGTGGCCTTGGGTGGAGGCGGAGCCAGCTTAGCTTTCCTGTGTTCCCCAGGGCCTGGTAGACCCCCAGGCGCAGCTTCCTCTGCTGGCTGCCCGAAGGCACAAGCTACAGAAGCAGCTCGATGGCCTCATGGCCCGGACTCCATCAGAAGGGGAGGCAGAGACACAGAGGCTGCAAAGGGTGAGGCTAGGGAGGCCACACAGGAAGAGGGCGAGGCTGGGCTGCGGGCTGCGCCCTGATCCTCACCGCTCTGTCTCTGTACCAGCTCTCCTCCCTCCGCCTGGAGCTGTTGAAGCTGGACCAGGCGGCCTCACACCTGCAGCAGCTGATGGATGGGTCTCCCGGCAGGGACCGCTGAACTCTGGCTCAGACCTGACCACGTGGACAGTGCTGTCTGCTGTGGGCTTTGAGGAGGCCCGAAGACCTCAGGGTGTGGCCCGCCTTCCTGGAGCTGTGGGGAGGAAGCGTGCCGGACAGGCCACTGTGGGGGGTCCTGGAGATGAGCGTTACCTCCCGCTCTCCTTCCTGTGCTCTCTGGAGGTTTGGAAATGGGGAGACTCAGATAAACTTAAGGTCCCAATGTGTGTTCCGTGGTCCTCCATACTGTGCTCCCCCAGTGGTGACTTTCCTGCCTCTCTGCCTCCTGGCTGCAGGCTCCATTGCACAAGGGTGTGTGTGTGTGTGTGTGTGTGTGTGTGTCTGTGTGTGTGTGTGTGTGTATGTGTATCTGTCTGTCTGCCCGCATGCCCTGGCTGTGGCCCTTCCTGCCCTCCCCAGCTGCAGGTCTCTGCTCCTCTCTCTGTCCCTGGAGGGGCTGAGAAGGGCTGCAGGCTGTGTTGGGCTTCGGGCATCTCTGAGCTATATGGGCTGTGCGGCCACTTCCCTCGGCCCTCATCTCATCTGGAAGGCTGATCTGTGTGTCTCCTGTCGGGCGGCTCTGGCTGGAACACGTTCTGTCCCTGCTGATGTGCAGAACCATGGTGCACGTGTGCCTGTCCCGCTGGGCAGCTCAGGACGTGTGAACTTCCCCTGCCAGCCTGACCCACTTCCTAACGTCAGTCGGGTGCAGTGTCTGCTCCGGCCTGCACTGCTGGGTCTGCGCATTTTCCTGGGAAGTGGACGTGGCAGGGGTCAGCAGGGTTCTTTCCCTGGGCTCAGCAGGTGTTTCTTCAGCTCCCTGGGTCCTGTTTGGGGGGATCCGTTGGTGAAGGAGACAGAGTTCTCTGCCCTCCAGCTTTCACGCCAGGCGAGCAGCAGAATGGGGCCATGTGTGTGCGTGTGTGTGTGTGTGTGTGTGTGTGTGTGTGTGTGTGTGTGTGTTGGGCAGCATGTAATATCACGGGGGTCTGTCGGGAGCCTGGAAGGGGTGTGTGACCTATGGGAGGTGCAGGAATTGGCCGTGTGGATATCTGGGAGAAAAGAGTTCCAGGTACAGTAAACAGCAGGGCAGCACTGAGGACACCCTGGGGCTGCTGCCCAGGGCAGAGCAAGTGAAGGGGTGGCGAGGGGGCTCCGGAACCCCTGGGGCTGTGCAGGCTGACACCTAAGCAGTGAGAGCAAAGCAACAGGACACGTTCGGCTCCTGGCCACACTAGCCACTGTTCAGTGTTGACAGCCACATGTGACCAGCACATTATAGGCCACTGCTGTTGTCACGGAAACTCCATTGAAAAATGGCCACACCTTGTGGGCATTGCAAGAACTGGGTTTCTCCTCGGGAGTAGGTGCTCTCCCTATTGCAGGGTTCTCCCCAGGGAGCGCCCACCTCCTGTCCACTTGGTTGAGCCTCATGCATGGGACGGGGGGACAGGACACAACAAGCCCTTCACCTCTCTGGGCTCGAGACACCCAGGAGGAGGAGGAGCCATGATCGCTTAGCTCCCACTGCCCCAGCTCCTGCCCTCCCCGCTGTCCTCCCCATCACAAGGCCTGTCCAGTCAGGGAAGCCTGGATGCCATCTTTGGGTCACAGTCCTGAGCACTGGGCACCAGGCTGAGAGTGGTTTGTTCTCTGTTCCTGCAGCCTTTTGGGGATTCAGACATCCATCCCCTGACTTGTCTGGAGCTTCTGTACCCTGGCCCCAGGAGGTTGTTTGTTCATGGGTGCCCACCAGGGCAGGTCATGGACATGGGTTTCTTTTTTTTTTGGTACTGGGGATTGAACTTATGATCTTACGCGTGCCAGGCAGGTGCTTATGCTGCTGAGCTAAATCCCCAGCAATGGACCTGGATTTCTGCCAGAGCCCCAACCACCTCTGCAGGCTGAGTGTCCCGGGAGGGTTGGAGAGGAAGGTGGATGATTTCCGTGTCTGCCTCCTCGGCCCTCTGCACCCCTCTGCTTCAGGGTGGCTCTCACCTTCCCTGCTTCCCGAGTGGCTGGGAGCAGGGAGTCCGGGTTGGGCTCAATGCTCCAAGAAGAGGGCCGGTGCAGGAAGTGCTCAGAGCTCAGGAGAAGCTGGCATCATCTTGAAGGGAGGTGTCAGGATGGAACATCATGCACTCTCCACCTGCCTCCCTATGCAACAGGCTCTGTGGCACCTGCAGCTTGGCTCAGGAGCCCCCTGTGCAGGCCCGGGGCACAGGCACTGGCAGTGTCTCTACAGCTGAGAACAGCGTGGCTCGTGGTGGTGGTGGGGGGAATAAAACCCGCCCTAGACTCACGCCAGTCACCATGTCCACCCTGACCGCTCTCCTGGCCAGGTGGGCTGTTCACAGCTGCACCCCTGCCTGCCCCCAGCTGCCCCGCCGCCTCTGCCCTGCCTGCCTGTGTGGCCCTGGGCTGGGGCCTGTGTGCTGGGGTGCTCTCCTGTCAGCGTCCCTGTCTGGGGTTCTGACTCCCTGTCCCCCAAGCTTAGGTCAGGAGAGGTGAAATAGAAACTTCGCACAGGCCTTGCATTAGTGCCTGACCTCCGTCACACCCTCCATCGAGGTTAGAGCGTGGACAGGATCCCCTCGGGGCTGTAGTCGAGTTAGCTCGTTAGCTAGGGTGGCAGAGTGGGGCTGCAGCCTGGACACAGCAGGGTTCCTGTCACCATCTTCACTCGGCTGCCTGAAGGCCTCCGGTGGAAGGCTGTTCCCGCCGGCGTGTGTGGTGGTGGTGCGGCGCAGCCCCCATCCCCGAACCCTGCTCAGTGCTGGGCAGCCAGGGGCTTTGGGCAGCCGGCTGGCCTTCTTTGCTGGCTCTGTGTGGACCCCCAACCAGGCCAGCTGAGGAGGTCAGCGTATTTATTGAACACGGACCTGGTGAGGATGGGCAGGGTGAGGTCAACATGGGTTCAGCTGCCTCAGGCCTTGCAGGTAAGGTGGTGGTGGGGTTCCTGGTGATGGACAGTGACGCTGGCCCCTGATGGGAGGCGCAGGAGGAGGCAGAGCTGGGGGCAGATGCGTGGAGGGTGAGGCACAGGAGGTTCCCCCACAGATGGTGAGACTCGTGTGACTCAGAGATGGGCCCTACCCACCCCACCCACCTCCTCTTGGGAGCTACCTCTTGGAGCAGTTCCAGGAAGCTGGGGTCATGGAGGGTGCTGGCCTGTGGAGGCCCCTTCAGCTTTACTTGCAGAGTCAAGCTTGGCCCTGGGGATCCGAAAGTGTGGCTCAGGCCCCAGCAGGGACTGGGCGTCCACTGCCTCCACTGCCCCTTCCCTCACCACTCAGGCCACTGAGCCCCCTTCTCAGTGCTCACCTGTTCCTCTTGAGCTGCCCAGGAGGGCCAGGAGGAGGAGGAGAGGCAGTGGGCGCCCCATGGTGGACCCCGAGGGCTCTTTGGGGAGGGGATGACCCAGGTCCTCAGTGCCGGTGTTGCGGAAGGATCAGCAGCTGGATGTGCCAGTTCTCCCTCAAGGAGAGGCCGGGCCTGGCTCCTGGGGAATGTGGAGGCCTCAGGTCTTGGGGGGGGGCTGCCCTCCCCATGGGAGGGAAGGGGAAGCAGGACCAGGGCCGTGTTTCCTGCAGGTGACTGGCCTGACCCAGCCTAGGCTTCTTAGTGCCCTCAGGGGTTAATTATTAACCGCTTCACTTGTCATTGCTGCCACCAAAGAGCTGTGGAATGTGCACGGGCAGGGAGGGTGGGTCAGGCCACACTTCCACTCGGGTCCCAGCATCCTGCCACCCAGTCCTAGCCGCTTTCTGGGTGAGGAGCCTGGCAGTGGGGAGCCCGCTTTAGGTGCTTCTTTTAGTTGCTCTAAGGCGTCCTAGGTACTCAGGGGAGACCCCTGCCCTTCCCCATGGAGGGCTGTGTCGGGCCAGTCGAAGGGCAAATGGGAAGGCAGGCATACGGCGGCAGTGCGAGGCCCAGCTCACTGCCCATTACATACCAGGAACCTGCTGAGAGCGTGCTGAGCTCAACCAGTGGGTCCGGAGCAGTCAGACCTCAGCTGGTGTGGTGCTGGCCACACAGGGTCACGCTCTCAGACTGACCACTCACTGTGCAGGGTGTGGGCCCTTTGTCTCCTACCGGCCTGTTCCTGTGACTCTGGGACCCAGACGCAGAGCCAGGGAGAGAAAGTAAGGGCAGGCAAACAGCGGGAGCAGGGCGGTCTGCAGCTGCAGTGGGGCGGGACATCCAGGCTCCCAGGTTTGCTCAGTGGAGCAGCAGCCCCTCGGCAGAAGGAAAACGGGCATAAAGGGCAGCAAACGCAGGACTCACAAGACGGGGGCACAGGAGCCGGGAGCCCGGTCCTACTGAGGTGAGCAGGGAGGCCCCTCTCTCCTGGCTGGTTCCTCCTTCCCTCTTGCCCACAGTTGAGGTGGCCGCGTGCTGGGCTCCTGACCATACTGCGTGCGTGTTGGCACCGCAGAAGCCCTTCAGGCATGTCCTAGAGCACCCCGCTTGTAGGTAGGAAGTCAGATGTGGGCCTCAAGGCTGGCTGAGAAGGGGCGGCTGGGCCTCAGCACCCTCAGCCCAGGCTGCGCTTCAGGGCCATCTACACTGCCCTGAACATGACACATGTCTTCCCTGGCCCCTCTCCTGGCCTTAGCCTTTCCCTGCCAAAGAACAGGAAGCCCCGAAAGCTGGCACCACCTGGTGAGCAGGCTCAGTGTCCAGCCTCCTGTCCTGCCCTGAGGGTGCCTGCAGGTCAGGGTCTCCCCTGGCCTGCTCCCAGGTTGTCAGGGCTGCCTGTGTCCTGGGGAAGCCTCAGACTCACTCCCCGGGCTGCCTGAGGTCAGGTTGACCCTGGAGAGGGTGACCGAGGGGGCTGAGGGACGGCAGGCCGGGCTGTTCCTGCCACAGACCCTTGCCAGATGAGAACTGGGTGGGGGCCCGGGGCAGGGGAACTGCCAGCTTTCTGAGCCCAGCGGTTTGGCAAACGTCCCTGTGTGGGGTCTCCCATCTCTGGAGGTTTCTCAGTGGTCCTGGCTCCTCTGTTTCTGGGAGCACTTCAGAGCCCCTCCACAGTGCAGGGTGCTATTTCCTCCTGCGTCCGAGAGCTCCTGGAGAGCTCTTGGGCTCCTCTTGGGGCTCGAGTGGGGCCCCCTGTGCTAAGTGGAACAGGACGCAATGTCCTCTGGGGTTGGCATGAGAGCCTTCTCTCTGGTTTTCTGGTGCTTGGTCCCTTTTATACCTGCCTAATGCACTGCATTTTGCTTTTTTTTTTTTTTTTGCCTCCAAGGTCATGAAAGTATTCTTTTTCATTCTCCTGGGAGTTTTACCATTTTAGCTTTCAAATGTTAGCCTATGATCCACTCCAAATTAATTCTTTGCTTGGAGTCAAGTAGCAGTCAGGATTAATTTTCCCCCTTCTGAAAATCCAGGTACTTCAGAACCATTCACTTCAAAAACCTTCACTTCACCCCACTCAGGCTGTGAGCAGTTTATTAAAAATCAGCCACATCCATGTCTCTGGGCTCCGTTCTGTCCTGAGTCCCCACCTTAGCCAGCACCGCAGGGCTTAACGGTGGCTCCGTGGCTCGGCCCAGCTGCGGCAGATGCTCCATATTCACTCTCGGGTCCTCTCGGCTGCCTTTGCACTTTGTCCTGGCATCAGCTCAGTCTCTAACAAAGCAGGCAAAGGTGTTGAGGCCGAGTGCATTGGATGTGAGTTCACCCTTGCTCTCTTGCCTCCTTGCAGCTGTTCCTCCCACTGTGCCAGGACCGGCCCCGCCCAGAGGCCCTAGCACCACCCCAGGGACAGCATGGCCACCTCAGGAGGCCCCACTGCCACAGCCGCCTGTTTACAGGCAGAGTCCCACATCACCTAATGGCAGGGACACGTGCTGAACAGTGTGTCCTCAGGTCACTTTGTCACGGTCCATGCACCATGCACAAGAGGGTTTGGACGGGTCAGCCACTCAGGTGGCCTTGTGGTGCAGCTCAGTGGGAGCCCTTTCCCAGCATGGTCGAGGCCCCCCTCCAGGAAACAGTGACGTGAGGTAAAGGAGGCTGCTGCCTGCATAGCGCGTACCATTCTGCAGCATGCAGTGCGCGCGCGCGCGCGCGCGCGCGCGCATGCGCGCGCGTGTGTGTGTGTGTGTGTGTGTGTGTGCACTTGCGTGCGCGTGAGTGCTGTGCACTGGACCCAGGGCCTTCACACTGAACCGCGTCCCCCACGTGCCCTATTTTCATTCTGAGGCAGGCTCTCCGGAGTCGGTAAGGTGCTGGGGTGGGCGTCCACTTCCAGTCCTCAGGCTTCAGCCCCCCGAAGTCTGGCACCATAGAGCGGCCTTTTCTTTTCATTCAGCAGCACCCCAGGTGAGGACAGCACCCCAAGCACACAGGCCCTTGTCCTGGTCACTGCCAGGCCCTGTGCTGTGCGTGGCCTCTCATGCTGTGTGCTGGGACTGGCCATCTCCTCTGCCACTGCCCAAACCACAAACAGTGTGTCGTGCAGTGTCCAAGCCCAAGCTCAGGGATTTTGCCCTTTGAGTCTCGGGCCCACTGTCGGATGTGTGGTCTGCCCTCGGCCAAGCATGCAGCGCGGGTTGCCTGCCCATAAGTCGGCCGTGCCGCAGCTGCTGGGAGCATGGCACACGCACATGCGCTGCTCCAGTCTCCTGCGCAGTCTGTCCCGGCGTCTCAGGGGCTTGGCCCTCAGCGTCCCTCAGCCCAGCCCAGCATCAGATCTCCTTCTGGAAACGTTTTCCTTTTCCCCTGGCAGAGATTCTGCCTGCATTCCCACTCTGTTCTTAGCTTCCCTCCCCTTCGTGCCTGGCTGGGAAGCTCTCTGCTCCCAGCCCAGGTGCTCTGAGGGCTGAGAACGAGAGGAGGGAACATAACAGGGACAGTAGGCTCGGGTCCCCTCAGGGGCAACCAGATCCAGGGTGGGGAAGGGGCCGGGCTGGGGCTCAGAGGACAGGGGCCCCCATGGGGCCAAGGTCTCACAGGCTGGCTGCCCAAGGACTTACGGGCCCCACTTCTTGGGTGCTGTCCCTCCCTCTGCTCCTCAGGCACAGTCTGGGGCAGGGTCTGTCCCAGCCGGGCCACTGTGCTGAGCCCCTCCCTCTGGTGTGGCCATCACAGTTCTGGAGGATGCACCTGAAGCCAAGCCCGTGAGCCGAGGAGCCAGCCTGGCGATGCTACGAGACCTGGCCTTGAACTGTGTGAACAGACAGGGCTGGGCAGGTCACCCAGAGAGTGCTGGGCTCAGTTCCCAGCACGAGAGGGGAAAAAACAAAAAAGAAAGGGGAGGAAGAGGAGAGAGGGAGGCTGTGCCCTGCTGTATGGGGCTGGGCCAGTGGGGCCGACCTTGGATGGGGCTGAGGAGGTGGCACTTGCTGTGCTTCAGAGAGGAGGCGGAGGAAGGGGGCGGACGTGAGGGGTGTGGAGAGGCCCCAAGTCAGCTCTGAGCTGTGTAAACCTGGTGCCTGGGGCCCTGGCTCTGCCACCTCTGCTCTGGAGCCTTTGTTCCTAACTACGACCCTGAGCCCCGCTACCCACATGCTGGGGATCCTGCTGGTCTCCGTTCATGGCGAGGTGGTGACATGGGCCACGCCACTCTACAGATGTGATCACCACGTACTGGATGAAACACAAATGGTGGCACCCAGCTCAGAGGGAGGACTGCAGGAGGTTGAGCGCTGTCTCACTTGTCGAGCCGACGGTGGGGTCTCTTCTTCCCCGGAGCAAGATGTGTCGCGCTCAGCTCAGCTCAGCGGGGCTGGGCTGCCGGTTGCTGCAGGTCCTAGAAGAGTGGGGCCGGCCCATGGGTACCCACACTACCTCTGCTCGAGCCCACGCCCACGCCCACGCACAAACATGAGCCCACATGCTGGGGTGAGGCTGGGTGCAGCTGTGCTCCTGGTCCCTCAGCTGTGCCAGAGGCCGCCACAGTGCTTGGTACCAGACACAGGCCCGAGTACCCTCTCTGTCCTCTCCAGAAGCGGCTCCTTTCCTCCGGTCCCATTTGCCTTGGCGGGGCCCCTTCCTGCAGGTGGATTCCTGGTCCCTGCGTCAGACCCCTCTGCGTCTTTGGTGCAGGGGAGGGGGCCTGTCTCGGATTAAAAACTGGTGGTCAACTTAACACCAGCTGAGTTAAGTCGGCATGGTGCTGAGTGTAGATGGCCCACCTGAGTTAAGTTTCCAGCACAAAAAGAGGCATGGAGAGGAAAATTGGGGCGTTGTGGGTTCTCCTAAGCATTGTTGTTTGGAGCTGTTGATTTTCCTGAGGAGGTTGTCATGCCGGCTGCCCTGATATGAATTCAGCTGTTATCAATGCAGGCGCTTAGGACCTTGTCGATGAGGATGGCTCCAGTTCACCTTGGGGGAGCTCTGTCCTTACTTTGATTATTGCTTCCTGGCTCTGTTCTCGTTGGAGGAACTCGGACCTCCTTATTGCTGAGGATGGCTGTGTACTTTTCAGGGAGCCCTGGTCCTTATTTTGAACATCACTTTTTTGGCTCCATTGTGGAAACTTCAACCCACCGGCACAGATCCTTCACCCCGCTGGCACAGACTTTCAAGCTTCCACCGCTGACCTTTGGGCCCTCCCAGTGCAGATCTGTAAAACGGACTTACATGAGTCCTTGTTGTGGGTGCTAGATCTCTAGTTGGACTCATGGGAGGCATTGTCATGGGCTCTAGGTCTTCAGCTGGACCCATGCAGGACGTTGCTGTGGGATCCAGGCCTGTGGCTGGATTTTCTAGGTCTTTAGTGTTGTGGATAGATTTCCTGCACCTTCTTGTATTTAACTCTGGGTGACCATCATAAAATAATATTACAGATTCTGTGTCCTCTATGGAATTGTTCTCCTTGCAGCCCCTGACTAAAACAGAGCCGCTGTCAGCCGCAGAGTGGGCGGTTGGGGGTCCTGTCGGCTCGGCACCGAGCTCTCTCCCTGCAGGTTTCTCAGCTCTGGGAGGGAGGGCCAGATACTCACCCCTGGGGAGCGTTCACCAGGTGTGGAGAGCTCTGCCCCTTGGCCACCACCCTCCAGAGGCTTCAGACAGAGCCCTTGGCTGGGGGGCACTTGGCCCCACCCCTGCCCCTGGTCCCGTGCCACCCTCCTAAACCACTCTGGAGGAGCCATGGTCGAGATCCTTGCTCAGCAAAATGCACCCCTTCCCAGGCTTCCCTGCCACTGCATGGGGCAGGCATGTGGGTGCGTCTGGCCTCTGCCCGAGTCAGTGCCAGTGACGTCACCACACTCCTGGCCTGTGACTCATGGTGAGGCTCTTGCCCTCAGGCCGACCCCACTCTGCAGACGTCATCACGGGCTGCTGCGCCCAGGCTACTCTGCTCCGTGCAGACTGAGGCTAAGGGAGCAAGTGGGGGCTCATTCCTGTGCAGACGTCTGCACCCTTGGCTGCACTGACCTGCTGGGCTGGCAGCTCCTGGGCGGGAGCTGTTCCAAGCACCGCACCATGTCACGCAGCAGCCTGCAGCCCAGTCCCAGCAGCAGACCCCTGGCTGGCTGACGCCATGTCTCCAAGAGTTGCTCAGCATCCTCACCGAGAACCACTGCCTTGGCGGCTGCAGTCCATATAAAGAGGGGGACAGGGACTATGGAAAGAGGGGTGTCAGTCACCCCGGGGCCCAACCGAGCTGCAGGGGAAGGGCCAACTCTGCTTGCGTCCTTGTCTGGCTGCGCAGGGCGGCTGGCGGGCTGCCCAGCAGTGAGCAGCCGTCCTGGCCTGACCCCACACAGCCTCATTAATTTCCCATTCTCAGAGTTAATGGGCAGCTGTCACTGCTGGTTATTCAGCCCAGCCCCGCCGGGGCCAAGGGACCGCAAGCCAGTGTGATGAGAGGAACTGGGGTCCAGCCCGCAGAGCCCCGAGGTCTGGCTGCCCTCCTGCTGCCTCTGCTTGCATCCCCTCTGGGAAGGCAGCCTCAGTGAGCCAGGTGCAGTCTCAGGTGCTGGCGACACAGCAGGGGCCCAATGGCGGGTGGGCACCTGGCCGCAGGGTGCTTCCTCTGGTATAGTACCAGAGCCACAGCCCGAGCACCAGAGAGGGCAGTGGCCGCCATGTTCTTGAGGCCTGGGGCAGGGGTGGGGTGGGGTGGGGTGGGGGCCCTGCCCTCCCTGAGCCAACCGCAGTCTCTGTCCCTGGAGACCTGACTGTGTCCGAGGATTCCGGCCTAGGCCGGAATGAGAAGAGCGGAAGGGGCACGTGGGTACTTCCGGCAAGAGAGGTCTGTGGCTCCTCGTTGGGAAGACAAGTGGGGAGACGGAGCGGGAGCCCTGGTGCAGGCCGTGCTCTCCACAGCACTCAGCTCTGTCCAGTGCCTGGCCCCATGCCTGGGACGCGAGTGGCACAGGGGCCCTGGTCACGTCTCTCCTGCTCTTGTCACTGCCTGTGGGGCCCAGGGCTCCCCATGTCACCTCGCACCTCGCCAGCACCTGTCTGGGCGCCGTGTCCCAGTGAGCACATCCTGCCCATGCTCTCTCACCTGGTCCTGGCCGCTGGCCCCACCTGGGTGGAGAGTATGGCCCTGTGTGAGTAAGGGGTGTGGAGATGGAACCGGCCCAAGTGGCCAGGACTGTGCTCCTCCCTGCCCTCCCACCTCCCGCCAGAGCCTGGCCCTGCTGCAGGCCACTGAGTGAGCAGTGCCCAGGCCCTGGAGGTCATGCCTGCCACAGCCCCTCCCTAGGTGAGGGCCAGGAGCTTGCACCTCCCTGATCCTCTCCCAGACCCCACCCCTGCAGTGGCACCCAGGTCCTGGCTCTGTGACGCAGCCACTGTGGTCCCCATTATCAGAGGGCCCTTGGGGTGGGGCAGCTCCATTTGCTTAAGGCTTAGTTGTGAGGGCCCAGCCCCCATTACGTCAAACCTGGCCCATATAAGATGCAGGGTACCCAGCCGTGGTCCTCACCAGCCACCCGGCCCCGACATGGCCCAGCTGCCCCACGGCCTCTGCTCCTTGTTTGGCTTTCAGTGCTGCCTCCTCTTCCTTCTGGCTTCTTGGGCAGCAGGTAAGATGCCCTGAGGGGCAGAAGGATCGCCATCTTGCCAGGATGGAGTCAGAGGGCTTTTCCTTTGGATTTTTTGGGCTGGATGCCAGTGACAGACATGAATGAAGGGCGGTGGTGAGGGCTGTCATGGGCAGTTGTTGAGGGTATTCACTGCTCGAGTTTGCCAGCGAGGGGTCACTCGGGAGAGGAAGCCCAGCCAGGCAGTGCTCCTTAGGGCCACTCCAGACTCGGGCATCTTCAGGTTTGCTTAGGGCACGGGGTGGGCTGGTAACCCGAGGGGCAGAGCAAGGCCCTGACACTGGTCGAGTCACTGATGCTCACCATACATACTACACCTCATCTCCCCACTTTGTGCCGTGAGGTGGTCAGTGACACCTTGTCCCCCGGCTGAGGACACTTGGAGAAGAAAAGGGCTTGGCACAGCGGCTCATAGGGATGCCCTGACCTGGTGCTGCCTGCTGTGTGGCTGGGAGCACAGGACAGGCTTCTCCCTGAGAGCCCCACTCCATGCTGTCCTGGGTTCTGTCCTCTCTGCCATTCACAGTCCGGACTCCAGGCTGCCTGCCCCAGGCACTCAAAGGGCCCTGGCTGTGCACCAGGCACTGGGCTGCACTAACTTCAAGGACCTTGGGGCGTCCCCTCCCCATCCAGCAGGGCTTAGGGCTCACACACTGCAGTGAGACCCAGACCGTGAGTGGGGAGCTGAGCAGAGCTGCACTGTCATCTCACTCAGCTCAGAGGCCGATCTGGGGCTGGACCTGCGGCAGAGATGTCTGATGGGGGACCTGGAGGTCCAGTGATCTCTGGGGTCTCCACAAGGATGTGTGAGGGACTCAGCATTCTCCACATCCACAGGGGCCAGTCAGGGGTGGCAGCAGTGACCCTGGAGGGGGCTTAGCTGAATCTGGAGCCCAGTGGTTTGGGGTCAGAGCGGGCAGCGCCTTCTTCCAGTGTGGAGTGGGGAGATGGCGGAAGCCCTGCCTGAGCTCGGTCTGGGTCCGGTGGAGACATGACGGGCAGCAGAGGGGAGGGCAGGGCAGTGCCTCCCAGGCCTCCTGCAACCCAGCCCCCTCAACTGTTCAGGCTCACCCTCCTTCCCTTCCCGCGGGGCCTGAGCACCTCGGCCCCACTGTGCACTCCAGAAGCAGAGTGTGGAGGGCATGGGAGCTGCCCGCACGGTGGGGCAGGGGCAGGCACAGCCTGGGTGGACCACTGGCTCCAGGTGCAGGTGCAGCGTCACTGGGCTGGAGGGTGGGGCGAGAGCAGCATCCAGCGTCCGGGGCGTGGCCAGGAGGGGAAGGAAAGGGGGCACCTGCAGGAGCAAGGCCTTTGGAGTAGTTTTGAGGGCCCACTGGCATTTGTCCCCAGCACTGATCCATTAAACTGCCAGTCCTGGCGCCCAACCACCCGGGACTTGCAGCTCAGTGGCACCTGCAGGAGCTCAGGTGTGGAGTGGGCGGAGATGGGAGCCGGGCTGCTCCTGAGCGTTCCGTTCCCGGGGGTCCCGCGCTTCACTGAGGTTTCCTCCCTGCTTCCCCTCCTCCGTGCCCTCCTCTCCACAGCCCTTTTCATTCGTGAAAGATCCCAGAATCCCGAAAGGACATTCTCATACCACAGATGCTACTCGATCTCATTTCTCTGACAAGAGTAATGAATGCTCACTGTGGAAACTGGAAAGTAGGAAAGAGTCTCTCTGAGTGCCCCGTGGCCCCGGGTGGTTGGTACATTTCCCTGCAGCCTTTGAGGTCAGCCTGTGAACACAGCGAGTTTAAGCCAGCCCACACTGCACAGAGGGACCCTGTCTCAAAACACAAAAACAAAACAAAACAAAGCCCCTCACAGTGAGCTCACAGCGCATCGACATTTTAACTGGTGTCATCGCCATCATCACTCGTGGTGCTGGGGATTGAACCCCGGGCCTTTGCACTGAATTATACCCCAGCCTTTCATGTCTTATTTTTATTTTGAGACAGGGTCTTGCTGAGGTGCTAAAATGCCTAGGCTATGCTTAAACTTGCAATCCTCCTGCCTCAGCCTCCCGGAGTGCTGGGATTACAGACATGTGCCGCTGTGCCCAGCTTGTTTTCCCACCTTACTGCAAGTGGGTTAAGCCACTTTGGAGCGGGGCAGGAGAGCCAGAAACACCAGGGGTGTTGTCTGGACGGGCTCACCAAGGTGCAAGTCACTTAGCAGAGGTCAAACACACGAAGGGAGCCACGGCAGAGGCCTGTGGGCTTGTACAGGTTTGACGATGAGAGGTTTGTTTTCACTTTTAAATCCAGTTGGGCTGTTTAGGGCGTCTTCGGTTAAGGCCAGATTCTGCTTTTTGCTCCCCCTGCAAATACTTCAGTGGCCCCAATAGTCCTTTCTGGGTCTTTATCGTAGTAAGAGAAATGAAGCGCTCGTGACAATAGGCTCTTAGGGGACAGAGCTGCACCAGGTGGAGCCACTGGGGAAAGAGACGGTCTCTGGGGTCCCTCCCTGATTTCGCCTGGATTCTAAGCCCTGCCCGCGAAATTCCCTGGACTTCAGCTGCTGCTGTCTTCTCCCTCCGTGCTTCCACGACTGTGTGACCACTCCCGAGTTCTGAGGGCTGATATCTGGGTCCAGCTCGTGACTGTGATTTTGGGGCTCGGCAGTTGGCACCCAGACCCAGCAGGGCAGAGCCCTTCTTCCAGACCATCGAGTGGCTTCTTCGGTCCCTTACGTGGCCTCGGCTTTGGAAGCCACAGATTCACTTGCTCTTCAGGTGACGCACACGGCTGTTGGCGGGGCTTCCCCAGCGTTTCCGGCAGCCCTGCGCCCCCTCCCTCGTGTGGTCAGTAAATGCCTGCGGGCCAGGCACTGCTCTGACTGGCGATGCAGTGCTGGACACGCAGGTGAAAATTCCTGCCGTGGCAGAAATCAAGCAGCCGTGCCACAGCGCGGGCACAAGGGCAGAACGCGTCTGCGCAGGGGTGCAGAGCCGCTGACGGCAGGGCTGGACTCCAGCCCTGCCCCGACTCTGCAAGGCCTGCGAAAGGTGCGGCCCTGGGCAGCTGCCCGCTCACCAAGCCCCTGGGCGGCTCTGCCTGTCCCTTGGCGTGCTTAAGAGCACCTGTGTGTTATAGAAAGCCTGACTTTGTCAGTTAGTTCACCTCTTTTGTTTTTATTATTATTATTACTTTTTGAGATAGAGTCTTGTCTAACTCAGGCTGTCCTTGAACTCACTATGTAGCCCAGACTGACCTCGAACTCATGGTGATGCTCCTGCCTCTGCCTCCCAAGTGCTGGGATTCTAAGTATGCACCACCACACTCTGCTATTATGCTTCTTTGAATTTCCTTTTCTTGCCTGAAAAACTACAGGTTCAGAACTCTTGTTGTGTGGGTTTGGGAGAAAGGTGAAGGAAGCAGATGTATGAACAGAGCAGTGCTTCGATGTGTCTTTCCCCCCCCAAGAGACAGGACGGGTCGGTAAGGTGTGTACTGTGGTCTGACCAATGAGACAGTGTGCCTGGGGCCCAGAGTGCAGGTTCAAATGTGGGCTCCACCCCTTGCTTGCTGCTCGCCCCTGAGGAGACGACTTAACCACTCTGACTCTTGTTTCCTCGTGTGCCTGCGAAGTTGGGAGAACAATAGACGCTTCTCAGCCACGGTGGGCTCCTGTGAGAACTCAGTGAGCTGGTGTTTGTTCTCACCCATGGGCCCTGCCCGCCTCAGTATCACTGCTCTGAAAGGTTGGCTGTTGCTATTGCCGAGGGACTATGTACAGGTCATTTTCTTCCAGAGACTCCAGTCAGGGGAAGTTGTCAGTTTTTAAGGAGCCTTGTCACCTTCTAGGGTGACGGTCACCAAAGAGGAGAATCCAGAAAGAGAATGTCTATGAGGCAACCCACCAGGCACCTGGTAGTTAGCACTGTTACTGTAACAAAATGCCCTAGATAATCAATTTATAAAGAGGAAAGGTTGATTTCAGCTCGTGGTTTTGGAAGGTTGAGTCCATGAGCAACTGGCACCACTGGTGTGGGCCCGTGGAAGCCCATTATGCTGGTAGCCCATAGCAGAAAAAAGCCATGGTCAGAAATAAACCAAATTTATCCCTTTCAACCTGAAGACATCCCACTAGTTCCCACCTCTTGAAGGTTCTACCACCTCCCAATTGGAGACCAACCTTTAAAACCCGAGCCCTTGGGGGACAGCCCAGATCCGCCACGGTGCTTAGAGAAAGTGTCCAATAAATGACAGGCATTATTGGAAGGGAACAGAATGGGCAGAGTAGAGTGGAGGCTTGTCCCCCGCTCTCCGCTCCCTTGAGGGACATGGCCTCTCTTATCCTCAGCATCGTCTTGTCCCAGCCATGTTTCTTTTGAGGCCTGTGTCCCCCAAGCGCGCCTCTCCTCGCCCACAGAGAGGCGGGTGGGTCATGGTTTCCCGTGGCTGGGAATGGGTCCAGCTTCTGGCTGCCACCTTGAGCTAACAGGAGCTGGAATGTCAGTTACATAACCATGCAGTCTCCCTCAGGTGTTGGCCTCTCCTGGCTCTCATTCTTCTGGGCAGATATCAGAGCACGCCTTGTGTGCCCTATCCAGTGTTTTCCCATGGAATTAAGGCCCGTATCTGTCCCTCGAAGGGGTGTTTCCTTCACACCCTGTCCTTAAACATAGGTAGTTCCTCCTAAGATCCCACTGCCTCACTCACGCCTGTCAGGACCTCCACGGAGACCTCTTTTCCTGCCACGGGGCCTCCTCCATCTATCCCCAGCAGGCGTCAGGTGTGAAGAACCTAGGGGAGAACCACAAGGGTGGAGTCATCTTATCTATTTCCCCTTCCTGACTAAATTTTATCACAAAAATGGAAGATTCCCATCTCCCTCCCCTCCCATCCCCCGTTTCTCTTTCATACTCCTCTCGAAACCGCCGTCTACCTCAGACCTCATCTCTGTAGAAAATTCTGCCAGAAATTTTACCTCAGTCTCTCACACTATTACATTTGGAATGGGATTGCAATGTCACAGGAAGATAGAGATTCTGATATTTGTTCCTTTTCCTCTCAGCTCTGCCATGGAAAAGGAATTCTATTCCTTACATCTTAGACCCAAGGGGCCCCTGCAGTGTAAACGCAGGCAATCCCTGCTCTCACAGCCTCCCCATTTGATAAGCATGGTAGGAAGCTGATGTGACAGCACAGGAACAACTGTAATACCAAGGTGAAGGTAACAGGACAGAGTGATTAATAAAGGTATTTTTGAGCACCACAATGAAGCTAGATCTTTTCTGCTTAGTGGAACCAGGGAAGATGCCAGAGGGACCTGAAATTGGGAGTTCAGGAGGAGGCATGGGAACAGAGCGAGGTAACATTTTTGCAGAAGGCACTGTCTGAGAAAAAAGCCTAGAAGCTGGTGGTAAAAATGGGGATTAGATATTATGGTATTTTGTGGGGACTGGCTGGGGAGGCATATCTGGGAGAACCAAGGGACCACAGAGATGAGGGGGGACAGAACGTGGGGGAAGATTCTTACATGTCTCTCTCCCTGACCAGGGGCTCCATCTCAAGAACTTCAGAAAACTGGCGAATCCCCAACATCTCCTCACTTATCCGCCTTCACCCCAGGCCTTATCCACAGTGCTCCCCCTAGCCACACTGCCCTGCATTCCAAACACAGACCTTCAGATCCCCCCAAATCTACTGAAGTCCAGACGTCAAAGCGCCACTGCAGCACCACACACCGCCCCAGGGCCTCTCCCAAGCCTACAGATAGTTCCAGAAGCACAGACAAGGCAAGCTCTGGAGCTCAGCACACACCACCCCCCACTTCTACACAGAACACCAGCAGCCAACAAGAGGAGCCAGTTACCCAAAATGTATCCTCTAATCCTCATCTGGACTCCACTAACATACACAAAAGATCATCTACACAAACGCCAACCTCAGCACCCAAGAGGAGAACGACTTGTAAATCCACAACAAGGGAAACAAGAAAGACCGCTACAACTGCAAGCCCCGTGGAAAAGACGGCCACTAGCTTAAATAACACAACCATCACCTTGCACCAGACTGTGATGGCTTCCCACAGCTCTGTAAATTCAGAGATCAACAGAAAGAGCACATTTTCCTCAGAAAAAACCACACAAGCCACTGTGATATCAAAGAAAACCACAAGAAGCCCAGAAAAGTCATATCAAAGTGAAGAGACTAGGACTACAGTTGTCCCAGAGAACCCCCTCACAAGGACTACAAAAGAGACATCAGCCAGTGAGACCATGGGAATCCACACAATATCTCTGGGACATGGAGGAGAGACCGTGTCAGCCCACGAGTCCACAGGGGCCCATACCACAGCTCCACAACCTGAAGAGGAGACAGTGTCAGCCCACAAGATCACAGGGGCCCACACCACAGCTCCACAACCTGAAGAGGAGACCATATCTACCCATGAGATCACAGGGGCCCACACCACAGCTCCAGAACACGAAGGGGAGACCGTGTCTGCCCGTGAGCTCACAGGAGCCCACACCACAGCTCCACAACACGAAGGGGAGACCGTGTCTGCCCGTGAGCTCACAGGGGCCCACACCACAGCTCCACAACACGAAGGGGAGACCGTGTCTGCCCGTGAGCTCACAGGGGCCCACACCACAGCTCCACAACCTGAAGAGGAGACCATATCTACCCATGAGATCACAGGGGCCCACACCACAGCTCCACAACACGAAGGGGAGACCGTGTCTGCCCGTGAGCTCACAGGGGCCCACACCACAGCTCCACAACACGA